>VZTL01016603.1:2298-28163 GCA_013400535.1 Scopus umbretta
CCCAATCTGGCAGCATAAATTTGTTTCATAAGATGCAGGTGTTTGAAATATTTAAGAAGTTCTCTGGTTTTGTATTCCTAGCCTCATTGATGAGAAAGCTTACGCATCATGACATGGTGAGTTGAAGCAATGATTAAAAGGCTATTGCATATGCTCTTCCCAGCTGAGTTGTTGTTCTCGTCGTTGTTTTTAGAGCACAGAGAAAGTGTCTGCAACAGCTGCTAATAAGCTCTTACGCGACTCTACTACCATCATGATCTGATCACCCCAGAAGTGCATAGTGGGAGCTGAGGAACCTGGTCTCAGCAATTTGACAAAAACATCCCTGACATATTTCAGCTACCGCAGAAAGTTTGTGACACTGAAAGGAAATTAAATTGTGTGTGGAAGGTTGAATAGGAATGTGGGGCTTGTGTTTGCGTGCACATGAGATTTAAAGCCATGGGCAAAGCAGGGACATACATGTTTTCAAAGGCACAAATGGGAATTAGACACACAACTTCAACGGAAGAAGTACCCTTTGTGCCTTTGAAATTCTCCCCCTGTATTTACAGCACTTCAGCAAGGAACAATGCTGAAAACCTAAAATTGTTTTAAAAGGTATCATACCTGGCGCATTGCTGCTGTAGGATACTAATCTAGAGGCACGAGACGAAACCACCCCAATATACTGATCTTTTTTAATATCACAGATGTCCCGAGAACTCAGCTTATAATACCTCTTGCTCAGATCTCCAAATTTGCAGTGCTCTAGAAGTATAACCTGACCTGACAATAGAGCAGTTCAGCAATTTCCACTGGCCTATGCTGGAGGGCATGATTAATTGTTATCCCTGCCTGGGCAAAGTGAACAGTGCGGGAAGAGCAGGGAATTCTATCTTAAAGGACTAACCCATGGGATTCTCCCATATAAACCCACACTGCATCGTTTCATTGGCGGAGGAGGAAAGAGGTTGGTTCATTTAAGACAGATCCAGGTGGATGAACCCGAACCCATGTGTGCACATTACGGAAGCCGTACGACTGCATAGGTGTGTGCTTATGTGCCATCTGGCTCTAATTTTGGTAAACGTAGTGGTAGCTGTTCAGTTCTTGTGTGAACAGTGTCATGCTGTCTCTGCAGGATGACTGTGAGCAAACAGTCTGAAGATGTTTTAGCAGTGCATATAGCTGCATATATTTTCCATAAATAGGAGTTTATTCTTTGGCAGACGAGCTAGCATTAGAGCTGCAAAGACACAAGGAATATAGTAAGTGCTGGCAAAAAGAAAACCAAGCAGAGAGACAATCTGTGAAGAAGAAGAAATAAATAGAGACTGAAAAGAAAGAAAAAGAGAAGGGGACACACGCACACACACTGAAAAGCAAAGGTGAAATGGAAAGAGGAAGAGATAGTAAGGAAAAAAGAGAAGTCAGGAAAAGTACTGAAAACAACTTCTGTATGAAAAAAAATACGGGGGTAAAAAGCAGAAGAGGAATCAGAAAACATTTTAACTGTTTTTGAATTTGCTGCCACCAACGGTGCGGCGGAGGTCCTGCTCCAGCTGCCTCAGCCCTTATCCTGTGCTCAGCAGACTAGCGGTGCTCCATCAGTGATGGGGAATGACGGTGACTCCTTTTTGTCCGTAATTGACGGGAAGTGCTGTTTGCCATTGTGTCAGTTCAGCACAGCACCGGCAGGCAGGCCGGCATCAGTGCCGGGGATAGAAACTCTGTGGAAAGGTTCTTGCTGTGAGCAGAGGAGAGTCAGCTACTCAATACAAATCTCTGAGGCTTGTTAGCAAGAGATCTAGGAGATAGCTTTTTCAGTCTTCTGGTAATACAGAGCAGGGTTTTATACGGCAGCTCTGAAGCCCTGTACAAACAACCACTCCCAAGTGCTGCAACAGACCCTGCTAGTTTAAGCATTGCGGAGGACTTGTTGAACGCAAACAATTTATGTACACCTCATTATACAGCTCCGCTATGCTCTGTGCTTCCTTGGTTGTGGGAATGGCACAAATCCAGCAGGGATAGTTTGCAGACCGCACTGCAGCACGTAGCTCTGGATACCCCAACTGCCTTTTTACCCAATTTTTTAAAAAAGCAGTTGATTCCCAAGGCAGTGGGACAAAGTTTTTTTTTTTTTTTTTATTAATTCTCACCCATAATAATTAAAACTGACCTATTTTTAAGTACCACCGGTTCCTTTTTTTTTCAATGAAGTAGAAACAAAAAAGCCAAAACAAAGGTTTTAAGGGAGGGGTTAGAGAGAAGACAGCCAAAGCGTGATGGTCAGGGGGATCAGCAGCCATGAAGTGCAAATGTACATCTTTGCTTAAGCAAAAAGGAAACTCTTGACCGTTACAAGGTGCCTGAAGTGGTGCAGGCATGGACTGGCTCTACCCATATAAAGAGATGTAGCAATAAATAAAAAAGGACAGAAAGAAAAAAATAGGTCATCTCATTCATAAATTTTCCTGGCGTTTTCCCTGATTTCATAAAGTCCTGTTTAAATGAGCAGAGATGACACTAGCAATTTCTGCTTGAAAACAAAACCCTGAGCTCAACAACCAAAGACCAGCATAAACCCCTTCTTTTCTTAGGCAGAGATGAACTCAGCATTAATTAATTTAGGACACAACTTTCTGAAGCTTGGTTATTCCCTTGGGCAACAACTTTACCTCACATTAATTTACAGTTCAATGGCAATTTTATGGATACTTGAACTTTTATTACTGTATAACCTATACAACCAGAGTTGAACAGATTTTCCTAGTAGGATAAATGATCACTTGGTTGTACAATGAGTTATTGGAATTGCCTTTTCAATACATTCCAGGCCAGACGGTCCGCGGCTGCTTTCTCTGGCCGCTCAAGTCTCCTGTCCCCACACCCTGAGCGGAGAGGGAACGCTGCCCCGCTGCCGCCGCCACCACCAGCACGACAGCCACATGGGAGACGATGAGGCCTTTGGCCCCGGTGCTACTCCCAGTAGCCCAAACAGTGAGGCCGAGCGTCCAAACTCATCAGGTCCTCCCTGAGGACACTGAACGCTGCTGGGCTTTGCAGCTGCTGAGAGCTGGTCACCCTATTTGCTCACGTTTCGTTCAAAGATTGAAGCCCAGTTTCTCTGTCGCTAAAGAGCAAATCCAAGTCCTGCACCTGCTGGGCCGTATTTCTTCTGGCAGAATCTGGCCCAGTATCCTTGGCACAAATCCCTAGAAATGGTGCAACACTCATCTTTTGGGAACCTGAAGAAAACTTCCAGTTGAGATTAGCACTTTCTAAAAGTCCCTTTGTTTAACCCTTAATCTCAGAAATTAACTTTGAACTCTCCAAAGGTATTAAAAAAACAAACAACAAACAAACAAAAACAGCAACAACAACAAAAACCACCAAAAAAGGCTGAAACAACCCCCCTATTTTATAAACCAGACTACTTCAGGTACGAGGTGGCCCAGAAGACATTTATATCGGCACACCTGAGGACAGCGGTCTGTGGTGGGATGGTGCAAACGAACGGCTGGGGTAGAAAAGCCTCTTCTGGAGCTTGTGTAACTGCCAGGGTGCAGTCTTAGCAATAAGCATTGCACAGCCTGGTCTTAGAAGAAAACACTGTGGCACAGGTATATAGGCAGCTAAAATGATCTTATTTAGCACCTTTGATTTTAAATAACCTGAAAGAAAATATTTGGGGGGAGATATTAAATGTTATTATTTCCATAACATGATAAATTACCCTCCACTTTCACATTCCCTTAATGACTAATTATTTCTTTTCAGAGTTCTGTGTCTTATTGATATCCTTCCCCTACGCTGTGCTCTCAGTAATGCTCCCGGCTATTTCATCCACGTTGGTCACAGTGTCCCAGGCTACGTTACCTTCTGGAGTTTACCTTAATTCATGTTAAATACAGTCAGAAAAATCACACTGTGGAAAGCACAGCCATGCTAAAACCAATTACTATGGGCAAAATTATCAGTAGCTTATTATTCTAGCTCAGAATATTTATCCTATGATATTGATTTTATTACAGAAAACTCCTTACACTATGTAATAGCTACCATAAAAACTGCTGCTTTGCACTGCTAGCTTGAAAATAGCACTATAATATTTAAAATGAATGTGTGGCAAATTATTTTAAGATTGTGGAAAGGACAAAATCCAGTGCAAGTGAAAAATGCCACTTTTCAAGAAAGAAAACAGAACAAAATATTAATATTGCTTCAGTCAATATTTCAGTTTTAGATAAAATTCACCTTGAAATCTAGCCATCAATTTCTTATAACACCAGAATTGATTTTTTAAAAAATCTAGTAGTAACTTCATTGAAATCCAGTCTTTCTAAATCTGCAGCACTTCAGAAAATGTAACTGAATGGAAAAAGTCTCTTTTTTCAGCTTTAAATCCCATTTGGTGGGTACCTAAAATAATACAATATGCACCTTGAATGAAAGTATGTGTCTGTGCGTGCATGTATACTCCTCATGGGATCTTTTTAAGGATGCTGGCTGCATACATACTGTTGGTGCAAGATCACTGCTGTATGGAAGGGTCTGAAGATTTTCAGCTGCAAGCTCTTTTTAAGAACTTGGGAGGTCTAGATGCAACAGTCGAAAGTGGGAAAGAGTTTGCTCTTGAAGAGAATGGCTTTATGAAACCCTTCAAGTATTTAAGAATTAGAGCTATTAAATGCATGATCTATGACTTTTAAAGCTCTGATCTGCCTAATCTTTCTTCTATCCCTCTCCCCCAAAGGCATTAATAAAGCCCAAATTAAGCCATGCCAAATCCTCATTTTCCATCTGAGTTTGATGTTTCAAAGACTATGCAGTTCTACCTTTGTTTTGACATACAAAAATGTCACCTTTGCTTGGAAATGTGCATATTCAGCAATAAGAGAGGAAATAAAGACTTCCCCTACATTGTCAGCTGTGTGTTACAGTCTGTCAGCAATCAACAGGGGCAGATGTTAAACTCGCCATCCTGTCTTAGAAGCTGTTCTTTATTTAATCAAATTCCTTTCTTCCCGGTAGGGTATGTCTAAAAAGGGAGGTCCATCGCATCCATTAGCCACTTCCTCTAAACAACCCTAGATTGAGATGTACCCAAGACGCACAAAGATAATTCCACCCCTAAACCAGCATCAACCCAAGCTGTGCAGACACATCAGTGCATCGTCAACAGCATCCTGGGCTTTGCCTGTCTTGGTGCAAAAGTCCTGCGGTGCCTGCAAGTGATAAACCCACTACCAGGTAGCTTTGGCCACTGTCAAACCTGTTGCTCAAAATTATGCCTTTTTTTTTTTTTGCCTAAGGCAAATCCCACAGTATCCTTTATCAGACCAACTGGCAGACTTAGAAGAAACAGAGAAGCTTTGGGGGACACAAACCCTGCTTCAGATATGATATAGAAGCAGCAATCTTGGAACAAAGTTCCTCTTTTGCTTCCTTTCAGACCTGAAGAACGACTTATGTTCCTGAAAGCTTTTTTCCCCCTCCATTATTATTTTCATTGGTTTCATAAAACATTTTATTTCTCTTCACAGCCTGTGGCATGATTATAGCCACAGAGTATAAAGGCCAGAGCAGCATTTTACTATTCCCAATAAGATGATGAGAGAAGCATCTTAATATTTTGTAAGCCCAAGGTTTTTTTACCTTCTACACACAGGTGGTGCCACTTCCTCACCCTTGCTTTTAACTGTTTCAATAGAAAGAAAGGATCACGACATGGAGATTGTAGAAAGAGTAATTTCCATCTGTGACTCCCCCAAAGCCGCCTTTGGCCAGGCCAAGAGGAATCATTCAGCAGCAGGCATTAGACCCTAGGAGCTGGTCCTTCCCAAGGTCTTTCAGCTGAAGCTGGACACCTCCACCCTTTATGTCCTCCCTGCAAAGCATACTGCCTTCCCCCTGCCCGCCACGTCAGATACAGGGTCAACTACGGAAAGTACCGCCCGAACTGCACAGCTCTGGATGCTGATGAGCTGCACTGGAGAGTGTTAAATTGAATCTGGCCGGCCTGTAAATCAGGACTGTACATTTCTCCTCTTGTTATTAATTTATTCAGTAGAGGAAGGCATTTCATACACTAAAACTCAGTGTCTGTTATTTGATGGTAATCGATTAATTTTTAACCATCTTTCAGCTCTCTGATGTTCTATAAATAGGCCAAGCTAATAGAGACATTTTTATACTAGGAATGCAGATCCACTGTGAGGTTATTTGAAAGAAAAAAGGGAGTCTAGTATAGTATGTTTGTTCAATGTGTTATTAACTTGGAAAGGAAATTGAGCTATAGTGAACTATGTAGATCTGATTCTGACAGCTGCAAACAATTCGTAGTGAAAATGACTCAGCCTAATTCGTTTTTTAATTCTTTTCTCCCCCACTTTCTTTTGCAGCCAGATAAAGGATTTTAAATGACCTTGAATCGACAACCCTGAATTTATCTTAGTGATTTCTTCTTTCTTAGTGTTATATCCAAACTTTCCTTACTGGAAAGTCAGTAAAATCAGGGGAAAACCCACACAACAAAACACCTCCCCTCCCCTCCTAGTTTAACGTGAGGTTTTCAGATCCTGAAAAGAGAGGAACAATGTGAATATAGATTTGGTTCACTCAGCAATTCCTTAGGAGAGAGCTCAGACCTTAATATCATGGATGGCAAATGCAGAGCTCAGGTGCAGTGGAAGGCACGAGGGGGAGGATCGGAGGGAGCGTGGGGCAGCGGCTGCCAGCAGGGAGTCTCATGTCACACTCTTCACTTGAGGACAGCAGACTTTCACCAGGGTAAAGGCTGAAACTTCACCCAGGGTAGATTTCAGCCCTGTTTCTCCAGCTACTAGTACAGTACCACAACTCTCTGTTGCTTTTCCCTTCATTTCCTCGCACCTTTCTGATACTTTTAGGTGTACCTTCTCATTTTGCTTCAAATACTTCCCAGACAGTGCTGTGGGCGATGTAAGTTGTTATTCAGAAATTCAGTTTGGAAGGATGGGATAGACACAAACCCTCAACTGTGGTAGGAAACGCAGAAACATTCATGGCCTTTTTTTTTTTTTTAAATTTACATTTTCCCTGTTAGTTCACCCTGAGATCCCAACGGCACAATTTACTAATTAATTACTATTATTAGCTAATGGCAGTGAAAACTGAAATTACTGCCTGCCTTAAGCATAACAAAATTGACAATAAATCTGTAGTCTGTGAATCACTTTCTTGTACAGGTCTGTTAACCAAACACCAAGAGCGGTGGCTGTCCTGACGTTTTCCAGAAAACCGTCTGGCGCACACAGGGACGCACAGCCTTCATGTTCCAAAGAGAGGCGCAAGCGAGATAGGGGGTGGACACTTGCATTCCTTAGGCACTGGGTATAGAGGGGCACTACCAGATTTGAGAAGGCTTTGTCCTCCTTTCCCGACCAAAAAACACGGGTGATGGTTCTTCAGAAATAGAGGCTGGCATTGCCCCTTTCAACCAGCAGCACATTCTTTATCTCCTGTTTGTCACAGCAAGTGTGCACTCAACAACACAGAGATGGCTACAGCTACTGGCACCAGGTACTTGCCTGTTGTATGCAAAATATTTTCTGAGATTTGCATTCTCCATATACGGTACTCTTTAATGCCAAAATTGAGGCACCTCAATCCTTTCCAGACAGCTAAACAAGTGCTCTGCTTTGCAAAAATGTTGAGTCCGTGGAGTTGCCCTGAGGACCCTGCCTCAGCCCGGCACTGCCCCATGTGATGGGTGAGATGACTGTGCTTAACTGCTCCTAGGTCTTTCAGAGAGCTGTTGTGCAATTAAGCCATGGGTAACAGGTATGTGAAATACAAGAAAGCTACCGTGCGGAATGGGAGACTCGCTTCACCCAAACGCGTTTCAGGGCTTCTGCCTTGGTGGACTCAGTGAGTGGCAGCGGAGGAGCTCCTCACGCCAGTGGGGCAGACAGAAGTTACTTTGGGATGCATCAAAGGCAACATGCAAGGTGGGGAACCAGCGGGGAAAAGCCTGAAAGAGTTTCTCAAGGATGTGGCTGAAAATAGGAGGAAGAGAAGGAAGGAGTACCTGAGCAGTGAGCGAGGAGGCTGCGGGAGACAGGAGGTGGTGGGCACGCAGTAGCAGAGCTCAGGAGGTCGGTGCCGGGCCATGGCAGTGGTTGTCCCGAGACTGCCAGGGAAGGGAGCACTGCTAAGCCCAGGAAACGCGCTGCAAGAAGGAGGTGGCAGCAAAGCAGTTTGTAAGGGTGGGAAGCACTACGCTCCACAAGCCAAATGCTCTGGCAGTGCTCCTGTGCCATCCCCTCGCAGTCACCGCGGTGGGTACGGATGCCGGGAACTGGGGTTGGGGAAGAGCCAGGAACATCTGCAATACACTCTGTAGCTATTTGGCAGACCAACATCACCTCCCAATAGCACCAAAACCCCACCCTCCATGTGCAGCTCCTTGCACTGGTGAGTGCTATACAAGTTCCCAAAACATATGTATGACTTTCTCACCATGCCTTACATGCTCCAGGCAGCCCGTCCTCCAGGCTCGGCCTTGTCCCAGTCCAGATGAGGCCCGCTGTGATAAGTCTCCATGAGAATTAAACTGCAGAAGATGTCTACTCTGAGGGCAGCTGTATGATTTTGTGTCTGTATGCATGTGGATGCCTATATAACAATTATTCTCTCTCCCAGTCTGACACAGTGGGTGGTCACTAATGTTAGACCAAAATCAATAGGTAGAGAAGAAACTGTTTACAAAAGCATGACAATGACTAGGTCACTCACTCAAAAAGGAAGTTAGCACCGTTACAAGAAGAAAACACTCAGAAGAGGGCTATAATTTAGTGCCTAGATACCATAGTGACTGGGAACTGCATAGACAGATTAGGCAAAAATTAAATTTGTTTAGACAGACAATACGCAAGAGTCACATCAAAGAAATCAGTTTCAGTATAGTGCAGGGGAATACTCTCCTTCCCTCTAAAAGTATACAAAAGAAAGCAAAACCAAGAAGCTGCCAGCCAAAATTACCAATGCAGTTCCATTTAACAAAAAATCAATATTACAATAAGATGCCAGTAATGAAAGAAAAACCACAGCAGTATCTCAATAAAGATTACAAATTACAAGATTATAAATGGAGAGCCACAGTCATTTTGGACAGACAAATATGACCACAGTACAACTGGAGGCCAAATGACGGTTTAGGAAAAATGCCTGCAGCTTTCAAGAAAGCCAATGGGAGAAGGAACCATGCATCTAAGGGCAGAATTTGGCTCTAGGACTTGCACATGAATAATTGTGGCAGGGAGATACAGAATATCCCAGAAATAAAAGACCTGCTCATTAGAAACCCATCTAGCCAAACCCATGGGGAGACCCTTAAGTAAAATCTCTGCCATTTGTTATTTTCAAGAATCTGGTGCCAGTCTTGAGTTATTTTTAAGGCACCAAAACAGTTTTTTTAATAATAATTTCTCTTTCATCCAAAGAGCACTTAAGTAATTTACAGGCATTTGAGAAACGAGATTCACATTGTTCCCAAACCTGCTCCCCTGGACAGCAGTGGTGATGATGCAGGATCCCTCTCACCAAACAGACGATAAACCAGGTAAAAACACATGGCTTGCTTTGGAAACAAGAGAAACCACAGCTAAGGAATATTGAAGTGACTCGTTCAAAGTCTTGCAATGAGTCAGAAATAAAGGAAGGAACACAGGAGTTCTGGTTTGCAATTAGCTCATTCAACCCTTAGCCCATCTCAGCTCTCGTGCAAAAGCTTGTTTCAACAAGACAAATAACACTGGGGAAAAAAGCCCACCATACTTCCATTCTAGCACATCCTTATCATCAAATCACTATGTAAATGAAAAGCAGAACCTGTTGTGTAGAACACCGACTCCTTTCTGTTTATGCAGAGTCATCCAAGCCCATGCTGAAGAGAGTTTGTTCATCCTTGTCCTCTCTATTTCATTAGACATACAACAATAGTTTCACAGGACGGAGCATTGTCAGCACTTTTATTTCTAAATCAACAAGTTGGAGAAAACCCAAACAAACCAGACAAGGAGGCTCAGGATAGATAGTAAATGGAATCATGAGAGGGTACGGTGGAGATGACTAAATTGAATATGTAGATAACACCTCCAGAGAAAGGGCAGAAAGTGTAGGTATGCCATCAGGGCAGCACAGACTTCAATACAGTTGGAGGTAACTGCTAGAGCTGGGAAAGGAAGCTTTAGCAACAGATCACAAAGAAAATATAGGTTGAAGCCAATAAACTGCAGGAAAACTAAAATCAAAATGATAGGTGAAAGAAATGCATGTATCTGCATTGTGAGAAGTCCATCGAATTGAACAAATTATACTCCTCCTAGGGGAATGATTCATTACCAAATGGAAGAGACATAGGCTATGATAAAGGGCGGGGGAAAATCACCGAATAGCAGAATCTACCTACAGAAATTGAAAAAGAACATTCTTGTTGAATTGTGGCAGTACTACTTCAAAATTCCAACAGGCCTGACTAATGTAGATACGGAGGAAAGAAAAAAAAGCATGCTAAAGTATGTGATATCATGCCCACAAGCAAGGGTGAAGGTCGAATCAGAGAAAATTTAAAATGTGCTGAGAAACAAGCCGCATCAGCAAGAGTGGTGCCAGAAATGAACAGATTTTATTCATCTCTACTTCAGGACCAAAAAAGGGGGAAAAAAGAAATACTGGAAGCTCTTCTTACTGAGGGGCTATGTCTCCATGCCACTGACCTACTTATACTTCAAGCACTACGCGTGGAGAAAGGAGACATGCTAATGCTCAGGAAAAAGGTCTTACACCACAACAATATTGTGCTACAACAGTGCACACAGTCTGGCTGTTAGGGGATTTATAAGCCAAGCACACAAATAGACAGTAATGAGCTACTCACCAGAGGCTGTCAGCAAAGTTGCTAATTAGTACAAATGGTAGTAGGTTTTGTAATACTGTCCCCTGCTTTAGTGGGAACTGTTCCAACACCACCTAACCTGTATCTCACTGGACAAAAAAAAACCTTACTCCCCTTAGTCCAGTGTGGCACTTCTGAGAATGTTAAAGTATGAGACGAAATCGGCGTTATAATGGAAATGCAAGAGCAAACTTCACCACCAGAACAAACGGATTCACAACTGCATAATTCCTGATGAGACACCCCACATGCAAAAAATAATTACTCCTCACTCTCATCACAAAAGACCTTGATCCACCGATGTCAACAGAAGCCCTTCAATTGAATTTTGTAAGAACTGGGCCAAGTCCCAAGATTGTGTGTGTGCCACTGCTGCTGTGGATAGCAATACACCTTGAGTTACCGAAGCTACAAAACTGATAAAAACCTTCTGTTAACCAGCAATTGTAATACTTCCATTACACATAATGTGCAGATAAAACGGTCACAAAAGGCAATTAAAGGGGACACAGTTTTAATATTCTAGCTTCAAACAGAGAAACACTTTTTTTTTTTTTTTTGTCTCAGAATTTCAGAGGATCGTGGTAACAAACTGTTGACATATTAGAGCCACTATTAAGAAAC
The DNA here is from genome assembly GCA_013400535.1 of Scopus umbretta. Classification (NCBI taxonomy): domain Eukaryota; kingdom Metazoa; phylum Chordata; class Aves; order Pelecaniformes; family Scopidae; genus Scopus; species Scopus umbretta. Next base: position 13,847 of record VZTL01016603.1, read on the forward strand.
ATGATGCTGAAAGGAAAATCAGAAGAATTATTGATTGGTTATTACAGTTTAAATATTTTTCTTATTTAAGAACTGCAGCAAACTTGCACTCTTATTCCCTTTGCCAGTGAATGCGCAGAAAAAAACAGCACATCAAATTCTAGTGAGTTTTTCTGGCACTACTTCCTTCAAAAGGAATCGGGTTTTAAGAACCACTGACCTGTCTAACCATTGAGAATTTAAGCCATTTTCTATTAAATTATGTCCTTCTATCAGCTGAAATATTTTCTGTAATATTTTCTACTGTAAAAAGCCCTAGGAAATTAAACTAGATCAAAAATATTTAATATGTATTAAAAAAACAATTTAGACAAGAAAGGTCAGTAATCGAAAGGTGTGATACCTACAATCAGAGCCAAGTTACAAAAAGGGTTAGCCACTTACAGCCAAGTTAAACAACACACAATTAAGGTTAACTTGGCTCTGCTGGCGTATATAAACCCACACATGAGGACTGTGGGGGGCTGAGACAGTTTCAGCAGTGTCTTATTTACCTTGGCCATTTTCATGACTTCCAGAGCCATTTTGTAGACTGGCTCTGTTTGTAGACATCACACCTTTTCACCCGTTCTTTATGCTTGGCATCTTAACACATCCTAAATGTTTGCCCCAAACATCGTATTTTGTTTGGGGGGAAAAAAAAAAAAAAAAATTGTCAAGAGTCCGTATGTAGGAGAATAGAAAAAAAAATGACCTGTTGCACTGTTGCATCAATGAACGTGGGAATTCCTGCGTGTCACAAATTCAAACACAATTCAAACAACAAATTCATCGTGACACTCTCTTACAGAGGATTAGAGGAGCTGGGAAATGAGAAGGAGACTTCACCACCTGTAGATCACCCATTCGAACACAGCTGGACTGGCCACCGTGAAAAATTGCTATTACGAGATGGTGGCATGGGGAGCTGTAGGATATGAAAGGCTGATAGGGATGGCAACAAAATGTCTATCAAAATATTTTTCGGCAGCTCAGACATTTTACTAGATGAAAAAGTTCACCAAAAAGAAGGTTTCTTTCTACCAGAAACTTATCTATATTGTAAAAAATGAATACATTTCAGTTCCGTTCCCTTCTCAAAGTAAACGGGTGTATTTTATACTGGGGTAATTCAGTCCCATGATATCCCACAGTCACATTACGTGCCAATTCTCTTCTACCAGCTCTGCTCCCCTGAGAGAGTATACCTCGTGCAACGCCCCCCCGCCAAGGACCTCCAAGAACTAGATTTCCTGAATGCCTGGGCAGATGCCTCCCTTCACCAGCCAGGAAGAGCCCCAGCGCAGTCGCAAAGCCTGGCTGTGGAGTCAGAGTCTGAAATTTGCCCAGAGAAAAGAGCAATGTGCTACAGTTCCTTGTAGTAACCAGGAATAACACACTTTTTTCCCCTCTCTTCAGTGATTTCAGTGCAACTCAGGCTTCTAAATGCTTTTATGGATCCAGGCCAAAACACACTCAGTAATAGATACTGAAACAAATTACTTCATGTGCCAGTTCTGTAGGTTAATTCACATAAGTGCGAAAACAGTTCTGATTGAAGGGCGGAGTGATTTTTAAAAATTTGATTCATACAGAAGTGTTAACAGCCTTTTGCTTATACCCACAATTGCCGAACAGAATAGAATCAGTAGAAATGTTATTTCCAAGTTGTGTGGTGTAAATAAAACCTCCTCTCTCTGACTCACATAGTGAGTCATTTTTGTCTGTACGTATTTATGCTAAGGGGGGGATAGAACTTTGTGCTCTGAGCATTCTTCTCATGGAGAGCTTCTCGTGTCTCAGATTCTCTGTTGCTCTTGTTTTTTGTAGGCTCTTAAAAATCTCTCTCTGTAGTGATCTCCCTCTTGTTTACTGTAACCTCATCCCACTTGTTCAGCTTGCTGGCACGAGTGAAAAAAGACATGAAGTTGTATCACTTACAGTGTTGGCACATTATAGGGAATTATATACAAAATGATAAAATAAGCATGAAAGGCTGCATTAGAGCAGCAACACCTAGGCAAATTTACACCTTGCGTCTACAGTAACTGTAGGGCATCTTCAATTACTTCAACCGAAAATGTCTGAACATTTTTTTAAGGACCTTTCTGTTCACAGTTTTTACCAAACCATCCTCATTTATGCTAAGAATGGCTGGCCTCAGCCCATGTGTAAAGGCAAAAGGCTGCTTAGCCCTTGCAAAAGAGAAAGGAATGGAAACTAAAACCAGCCACATGCCCAGCACACATCCATCTGTGTTTTCTCTGTATTTAGCCTTCTGGAGTCTTGTGAGACAAAGTAAGATGTGACATATTTACGGGAAACAAAGATGAGGAGCAGGTGAGACTGGAGCCCTCCCTATTCTTAACGCTGTGTGCCACAGGCATTGTAGGCCATTTCAGTCCCTTATAACACAAGTAAGTTTAAGACTTTGGGCTCAGAATGTACCTGCCCAACCCACATGCCACAAGCTGAATTGGTTTGGGGTAATTCCATGAGAGCTGTCGAGCCGTTTTCAAAAGACAAAGAAGAGGAAAAGTAATTACTTTGTCCACATCCTTATCTTTGCTGTGGATAACTCTGGAACCACCTTCCGATGCTTCGCACTCGTCCACGTTACTGGTCGGCGCACGTCACTCCCGCAGAGCACGTGCTCCCTCCCCGTACCCTTGCGGCCCTCCGACGGGGCTGGGTGCTTCTCTTACCGCCTACGCGCTGCCTAGCTTTTTATGCCCATTTCCACAGGGTGACCAATCCCTATCCAGGCCTAGAAAGGAGGAGCCAAAAATCACTGACTGATTTTTGCAGAGGATTAAGGACAATGCCCATCTCTACTGCACAGTGCTGTTTCATCCTTAAAATATCCTGAATGCTAAATGAGACAAGATTCGAACGGGGGGGGGGAATTGTATGTAGTCAGGTGCATATGAATAAACATATATCGTAAGTACATGCAGGAGAGGGCCTAGATTAACAATTTTAAGACACAATATTATATATATATGCAAAACAAAACTACGTGTATATACACAAGAGACTTGATTTGTGGAGAGTGTACTTCCAAATCCAATAGTTACCTAAGACAAGCAAGATTTATGCTGGTTTCTTAATTCTGGCAGATTATGATGATCAAAGTTTTTTTCCTTCTCTGAAATAAATGCAGCCAGTGGAGGTTTTAAACCAGTCAGGCTTATTTACCAAACAAATCAAACATTCAGAAAGATTACGGACATTAGCAGACCATGATTTTTCTGTTTATGGATTCTCTGTAAGGAAAAACTTAAATAGTCGGTATTAGAGGAATACCACGTGTACCAACTCACACATAATACATCGGGCGGGCATGCAAATACGTTTTGGTTTACTCCATTTAGTGTACCTGGCTTTCCCCATGGCTTGTATGAAGAAAGCGGCGTGTTTCAGTAGGCACAGCTCCTTATAATTCAACACAGTGGATCAGACTAACAGCAGAATCTATGAGATATACACCAATAAAGCAGCTAGCAGGTGTCGTCTTGGAATTTCTTAAGTGTTCTTAGCAAACCAGGTGCCCACAGGAAGAAGGCAATTTACGTATCAGTTATATCTTTACACCTGTTTGCAAATGCTGACAGAGACCCTTATACTGAGCACTTAGCCAATAGGAAGCTAATGTACAGTAGTAACTAATTGATAATTAAAGAAACCTTTAAGAATACCATAAAATATCTGGCACCGGCTTCTCTCATCCGCTTAGCAAAGGCTGTTCTGCCATGCACTTATCATACTGCTCTGCTAGTTTTCATAACAATTAAGATGGTGTATCTGTGTGAATCAGGGGTTCAGTTGCAATTTTCAGCACACTGGCTGTGTTTTATTGTTGTCTGATGGCTCCTTCTTTAGTCTGCAAAGGGGATCACTCTATTACCGGAGTTTAGACGGCTCACAGGTTGGCCCTTGCCCCTCTCTTTCATAAAGTAAGTATAATTAGATGATAATGCCCTTCTTGTCAAAACTTACTGCTTATTTAAGCCTGCAGTAATAATTTCAATTTATTAAAGATTTATTCAGATAACATTATTATCACTGTTTATTCAAACGGACATTCTTTTTTCTTTTTTTTTTTTTTTTTTTTTTTTTTTTCCAGGGGANNNTTTTCTTTTTTTTTTCCAGGGGAACAAAAGACATAATTCCTGCAAACAGATGTAACAAACCTGTCAAGTTCTCAAATGCTTAAGTTGAGCATTTTACTTGGAAAGGCTGACAAATTTTCTTCACTTCAAAATATCATTAACACCAATAACACATTTGGCCAAGCCTATTTCTAAGTTGTAAAAAAAGATTGCTACAGATTAAGACCCTTGATATAATGCTATAAGCTCCTAACAATGGTATCTTTTATAGTGAAGAGCAACTGCAGACACAAATTGCCCCCTTTCCTGCACCTTTTTCACAAAAATCAATATTAAAGTAGTAGCTGCCTTAACTCTCCCATAGACTATATGAGAAAAAACCACAGCCACGCTTAGGACAGTTTAGGTCAATAAAGAATCAATACTGTGGTTGAATCTGTAGAAAGATAAAAGACTTAGAACTCACTACACTGTGCCCTATTGTTTCTCTCTATTTTGAAAAGAAGCTGAAGTGCCTCACTTTTTTTTTAAACTAGCAATGAATTTAGTGTTTGCGGAAAGCGAGGGAGGTCACTGGAGGCTGCATGTGGCTTCAGTGTCTGCAGATGAGGGGTCTGATCTTGTTCACCCACACCTCCCATTTAGTTCAAGGGGAGTCTAGGGAGCAAGAAGAATGCAGCCCTGGGCCCCAAGCGGCCTGGAAACCAAAACACGGTAACACGCTTCCATCAAGCCCAACTCATTTATTAACTATGGAGAGACTACCCACAAAAACTCAGGAGTGGAAGGGGTTCTTATCATGATTTCTAGCCCCCTGTCCGTTAGGAAGAAGAGAGCTGGTCTCAAACAGAGAAAGCGCTCTGATGTATTTGGCAATTGCCAGACACGTAGATCCCACTTACAGCTAGAAGTCAAGCTCACCTTCCACATTTCACGTGGTGATTTGACCAAATTTGAACCCCTCATGAAAAAACCACAGGTTCAGAGGCAAATAAATATCTCAACAGACATACAAGCCTACACGCACACACACATGCCTACACACGTGGTTTGGATTTGTTTGCCTCTGCTATACGCCTTTTCAGTGCGCTGTGTCCTGTGCTTCCTTCGTAAGCCTGAGAACTGCAACCATATACCTGTCTGGAGAGTAACTGAACATGAAAAAATATTGGTTTGTGTGGACTGGAGAGTTCAGATAAAAACAATTTATGAGCCCAAATCTTCCGAATTCTTTACTTGAAGATGCACTTTGTTATCCTACAAGGGGCAGCGTCTAACACTTCTCAGCTTACAGCAATAGCTCCTGCTTGCAAAAGCTCAGTGGAAATCTAGATAAAGCTGGAACTACAGCTCTTTGCAAAAATTGGTAAGGAAGTGGGTAGCAACGGAAAAGACAGCCACAGTTTTAAATGCATTTCTCTGTTGAAAGAAATGTCTGTATTCTTGAAATGCTGGGGCTCTCAAATTCATAGGGAACACTCCCACCTCTGCTCTGCAGTTTAGTTACGATTAGAAAAAACAAACGTGTGGTTTTAAGATCGTAGACTGACATGTTCAGACCTCTAAGACGCACTAATGAACAGTTAACAGCAACCCAGGTAGTTTACATAACGAGTAAATGCAATTGTTCTATTCAGTATTAACAGGATTTTTCAGCTAAATAATTGGTTGTTATTAATAAAAAAATATATTGTTATTATTACTATTATCAGGGTAAAATTCTCTTTTATTATTATTGTCTGGCTCCTTTTTCACAGCACGAGATCTTCTACCATCCTGACCTTCCTCTCTCCCACTCTAAATACCAGAAATATGGAAATGGGTGGCAGTAAACGCACAACCACGTCAACCTTGGTATACCGATAAATGAGTTTCTGAGGTGCTCCCAGCCTGGAGAAGTACTTCACATCATGGAGAAGACTGAAAACATGCACTCTTTGCTCTAACCCTAGCACAGCGACAGGGAAAGAAGATGTGTAAATAAGTAAATAAGCAGTGTCTTCAGGGTAGAAATCTCAATGGTTTTAGCAGGACATTGTGGTGGCCCAAAAAAGCATTCAACTTCAAAGTTGCCTTGAACATTCACCACTGGACTTCTCAGAAACAAAGAGCGACATTTCTAAAGTTCAACCAGTTCACCTCCAAAGACTTAGACTATTTTTAATTTTCAAAATACTATGCAAAATCCTCTGTCTTTTGTACCTAAACAGTGGTTTCTTTTACTATTCTGCCATCTCTTTCCCACAGCCTCTCCTCCCATCCAAAGTTGCTGCTCCTCTCTCTCTCGAGCCCTGGCCGTACTTTTCATCCTCACTGACCATTTTCCCAGCTCCTTCTTCAGGATCTGTATTAAGCTTCTTAGACCTGTCCACATTTGTGGCATCCCTTTGGATGGCTCTCGCTACCTGACACTCATCCAGAGAGGTCTGATAACATCTGCATGCTGGTGTCCCAAAAAGGTTTGGAAAGGGAGATGAGCTGGGAGGTTTAACACAGATTGTCAGACGTATTGCAGCTTCACAGAGGGCATCAAACAAATAAGACTAAGGAAGAGAAGCAAAGTGCATTGACCTCTTTCAGCCTAACGACACAGAGATACGTTCACTCTGCAAATAGCTGGCATGGGTTAAGAGTTTAAGGCCCTCCAGTTGATTGTTACCACCTATGTGCAGGTAACTTAAATGGCTAGTGAAAGCACCTTGTTGGCTTTTGTGCTGAAGCAGCTTAGGGAGCTATCAGACATTCACCCAGCTGCGTTACTGTTCCAGTTTGCTCCCAACAAGGCGTGCACCCTAATTATGGCTGAGGTTAGTTTTTGGGTCAGAGCACGACTTCGGTCCTGAAAAGACTCTTATTTTCCTAACCTTGCCACTAACTCGTTTTGTCAAAAATGCACCAGACAGATACAGTACTGCTTAATTTCAGCCTTAGAGTGTAGCTCAAACAGCAAGCCTGACAAGAGAGTGGGCTCTGAGTAATCTCCTCCATTAGCTACTCAGTCACCAGCTGAACAATGCCAGGACTAATCCTGCTCTCACTGACTTTGGTAGCACAGGGTCAAGTGCAATATCATTATCTTCTGGTTTGATTTCCACTAAATTATAAAACCAGGGCTTTAAATTAAATAGCCTGCAAACACCAAGAACTTTACTGTTAATTTTTCCTGTATCTCCAACAAGATCTCTTACACTTCCCCTTTTCAATTAACAACACCCTTTTGAGTCAGTTCCTGAGATGCATCTCTATGCATTTGCGTGCTGGTGTACAGGGCGTGCTAAAAATCTGATCCCTACTATAGCCTGTAAGACAAAAATAATTCTGGACTTACTTGATTTTTGTAAAAGGCAGCAACAACAAAAATTAATCTTTACACAAACAACCCAAGGGAGCATTTAGTGGGACTTTTCAATCTATTCATGATCTGTAATTCCCAGCCCCCAAAGTTTCCATGTTACAGCTTAGTATCTAGGGACTCCATATGTTGAGGGAACACAGCAGAACCAAAACGAGCTGAAAAAAGAAGGCATCAGATTCAAACATGGGATAAAGCAGTACCCAAGGAGCCCTTGCTTCATTTTCTCTACCTGGAACCATGGGACAGTGCAGCCATCTCAGCCTCATTCAAGTGTGACATTTCTTTTGAATATGACAGTGGTGGCGACCTTGTCATTAACTGATGCTGCTAGCAACATTTCAGCTTTCATAATTCAGTTAATTTTCAAACCACTGGTTACTGAACCCCCAATATAATTTCAATATAATTAAACCATATTAAAAATAATAATAATAAAAAATCAGCCCACCTTCTGATCAAATACCAGTCAATGTTTGACTTGAACTCGCGAAAGCAAGGAAGTTTTCAGTTACGGTTTAAGCAGTATCCTTAACTTCTTGTTGTCATGCCTGGCATTCGGGCATACACACGAGAGCCCCTGTTCTTCTGTAGCTTCTTGCTCTGGCTGAGGCACAGACGGAAGCTTTTCAGCCGTAGTGCTAAGGAGCTAGGGCTGAGGCTGTGTTACATGCACAAGGAAGAGCTAGACAAAGCCATGTTTACTTCCCTCCCACATTCACACCCCCAATCCGGGAGGCAGGTAAGGCCGAGTTGGCCTGTGTGCAGCCTCTGGCAGTCTCCGGGCTAGAAACGGCCTGCTTCTCCTCGGTGACCCCTAGGACTGCTGGTGGCATTGCACTGCACGGTTCGAGGAATTCATATGCCATGAGCCAATTTTTCTGTGCTGCTAGAACCTCCTCGGAGACCAACCTGCTCCTTGGATTTACTCTTCTGAGAAAGCACAAAAGAGACAGGCTTCTGGGAGCAAAATACACCTCCAGAATGTTTATAGACACCAAGATGGTAGACTGTCAAATGCAAGTGCTATCCTAGGGTGGCAAACCATCCACCATTGCCTAGCATTGGTCCTGTAAACACAAAAGCGGGTCTGCATGTGCATATGCCAACGGCCGTGGAGCAACACGTGGGTCTGAAAAACTGAGGCGGGGAACACGTTGTCTATGCCTTTGAAAACCTGATCCTAATCTCTTTTTTTTCCATACAAATCCTGTACTAAGCACACTTAAGTTTCTTTCTTTCTTTCTGCATTTTTCTTTCTCCGCTATTGGCAAGAACCACCAGAAACCTGAGAATGTTGCTAATTTCCTGGTGGATTTGTCCTCTCCTGCTTGGCAAGACTAGTCATTCTTCCCTTCCATTTTGTTGTTCCCCAAACCCACCAGCTTTCTGTGTGCACTTAGCAAAGCAAAAGTTGACATTGCCGTCTTTCCTTCATGGCCTTCTCCACCTACCATCACGGTGCTTCCATATTTCCCTACACTTGGCTGGGAACATATTGCAAGTTATGAATTCTGTAGGGGTCCCTTATGGATGCTCAGCAGCAATACAGTGAAGTTAAAATTCATGCAAGAAAGGAAGGAAAGAGAAACAACAGCTCTTCCGATACCACCAGTGCTCTGCAATGTTGCAGGAGCTGAGGAGATGGTCTCAGGTGTCCCTCTCCTCTCAGTTTGCCATTCACTTAAAGTCTTTCAATCAAAACCAAGTTTCAGTCATTCCACCTCCTCCCCTTCTTCAGAAATAAACCCCAGAAAGAAGCTTGCCTGAGGAAAATCTGGGGGCCTACAAATTCAGTCCTCTGAAAGTTGCAGAGTGATGTTAATATTAAACACATTTAATCCCTGTCCTCCGCCTGAAATTCTGCAGCCAATACTGCAAAAAGGACTAGAGACAGTTATTTTTCAACTGGTAAAACAAAGATCTTATTTTTGCAGCAACTTTGCATGCTATGTTTCAGCTCAAAGAGAGTTTTTTGGGGCCAGGGAATAAATGACCCCTGTAACAAAAGATTTGAAAGGTAATACAGTCATGCTTTTAATTACACCGCTGTTAGCAGATGCACTTCAGCAACACACACAAGAAGACAGAAACTGGAGAACACGGAATCGGATGCAATCTAGAAGATGTGAGAGTTTCAATTAACACAATCCTGCACAATTTAAGAAAAATATTCAGGAGTGGTATTTATTTAGCCTGCAGCCAAAGTCCATTACTGAGAATTACTCTTAATTAGAGTTGTGCGAGGTTGGGAATATCCACTCCTATCATGATTCTTTCACCTACCAGAAGAACCACCAAGCTTGCTGAGCCTCTGGCATTCCTAGGCCAGTTAGAAAAATAGCTATATGATAAAAGTATTATTTTAAACAAGATAATCTAACCAGTAACGCATAGAAAAAAAATATTTGTTTTACTTGTCCTTTTAATCTGACATATCTGACATCCACAGCATCACCTAAGAAGCTCTGTCTAAAATATTGCCCCAAAATCCTGTGAGAACATGGTTTACCAAACACCGAATCACTCAAACAAATGCATGCTTTGTCTCAGGTTTTTCTGTCATTAACTGCTAATTTCTCTTCCTTGGACGAACACAACCCAGACCATTCCCCTTCCAGTGGCAGTTCTAAATCAGGACTGGATTCAACACGCTGTGCAATTTTTGGGTAGGGTAACAGATTGAGTACATGGCGTCACCAGCAACTTAAGACAGGCACGGTGTGTGGGACTAAGGAGGAGTACCCGGCTGGGAAAAAGACAAGCGGATGGGCAAAAGTCAGCCTGCATCAATGACAAAATCTGAGAAGCTTAGGAGAGGGCTTGAAAGACTGCCCAAACAAACTGTTCTCAAACATGCCATGCAAAACTTGGTTCCACCTTCGATAGAACATCCCTCATAAGGAAGCGGGTCTTGTTAGTCCGTGAGCAAATGGCTTTAAACAGTTTTCAGTAAGTGGAGGAGGTCTGGTGGGGCTCTAGGCACCACAGAGAGCTGGGCTAGGCTCCAGACCTGTGATTCTAACTCCCAACACCCCAAAACAGGGAATATCGTGGTGCTGGTCACAGGCATACCTTTGACTCAACCGGCTTTTCAACAGAGTTGTATCAAGCCCATGTCTGAAATAAGCCTTCAGACAGAGCAAGTAAGAACAGAGTAAACAATGATTAAACGTTGGTCCATTTGCAGCATTACCAAAGGAATGTAAGAATTAGCAAAGGACGAGACCAAAAGGTTTTGAATTTGGTTCAGATGAGCTCAGGAATATCAACATTTATTTGGGACTCTCGGACATACAAAATGTGGCTTGTCTGCAGTTCTTATTTCACTACCTGTTTCTTACTGTTTTGAATATCACTGCTTCCAGTGGCAGAACCTTGTAGGAGATAGTTAGCCAGAAAGAAAAAAACATGGACAGCAAATAAAGGAAAAGATTCAACAGACTTAAACTCCTAAGAACAGGCTTGCTTTAAGCCTAATGGGAGCTGGAGTCATTTCATCCGTTCCTAATTGTTTTGCTCACTCCTGGTGAGAGCTGAGAGCCATTGTCATGTCAAAGGATGGAAACAGTCCAAAAATTCAAAGCTAGTGACTACATCATTACCAGAAGAGGAGGAAGCAGTTGAAAGCCAAACCATGATTTACCTTTTTGCAACCCAGATCAGCCCACCAGTTTTACCCACCCAAATCAAACTTGCAGATACATAGTCATAGTCTGGACCTATAACTTTTGGTGTTGATTCAAACTCTCTTTTGATTTCCTAGGTTTCTGGACAAGTGATCTATGAAAAGGACACGAGACACCCATGACATCACCAGAAGACCCTGCAAGAAGCTGCATAGTTTCATGGAGCTGAGTAAATACCAAAGCTACACAGTGCACTGCAGGACAAGACAAAATGATATTCGTGAGAATGATTTTTTTAAACCACAGAATCAAATTCCGGAGAAAATTTAAGGGGCAATAAGACTTTAAAGCGAGGTAGAGCCAGGAGCCTTGAGTCTTATTAAACAAAAACAATCAGAGTATCCACATTTTTGTAGTCCTACTGTGAAGTTCCAATAAACTTTACCCAAAAAAACTCCATAACACTCCTTACCCAGCTTCATGGAAAACGAGAAGTGATTCCAGAGGTTGGCTGACTATTTAATACCTCTTGTAGCAGTTAAAAAGGCCACTTTCTTCTTCTCTCTCGCACTCTTTTTTTTTTACCTTTTACTGCAAAACCATTAAAGAAAGAACTAGTTCTAGTAATAAAAGGTAGCTATATTCCCACAGGGAGAAGGGGAATGGTGGTTCCTGTGTACCCTTAGCGCTCTTGGCAGGGGTACTTATAAAGAAGGTGAAGGTCACAGGGAAGAGAACAGAGTATTTTCTGTTCAATGGAAAACAGAAACTTCCAAATGTGAAAAGGAATTTTAGCAAGTTTTATTTCCTTCTTTTACAGCCCTGACATCATATTTCTCAGAGTGACATCATGGATTTAAGGTAACAGCTTCCAATGACACCAGTGCATCAGAAACCTTACAAAGCAACAGCATGTGGTGTTTTCTGAGACACTGATGAAGCCTAGACCTGAGCAGATCTTCCTGCTCAGCCGAGTTCCGATGTGTTTATAAAGTCCTATTCAAACCTTGCAAATAGCATCTCGCTAAAGTGCCCAGGGCTGGGAGGGTACCTTTGATGGAGGGAAGTTAGAAATACAATAATAAAAAATAGACGGCTGGGTTCAAACAGCAAGACTTTATTTTCCCACTACTCCCTGCTTCCTCACCCAAATCGACCAGCCGTGCCTAAGAGGAGTACCTACTGGGACTGCTCCACCAAGCACAGCTACCCAGGAAAGCTGCATACAAACCTACTCTTATTATGCTTTCAGGAGAACATGTTTTTTGAACTGCATCATCAAACTTCAAGGCAGCTTAACAGCTATACAGTGTGAGCCTTGGTTTCGACTAGACTAACCCTGCTGAAATGCAGAGCAGGATTTGGCCTGCTTCTGTTTTTAGCAGATCTTCTCAGTGATGGAAATTTGCTAGTCTCTGATGCTTGCTAATAAACAGATGCGATTGCCATTCCCAGTTCAAGAGAGAAGGAGCCAGAGCCAGGAGAGAGCTTCAAAGAGACTGAATTACCCCTCTCACCTGTAGGGATGTGATTATGTCTGGCAGAGCACTCCTGGGAAGCAGCTTTACCACAGCCGTCAGCAGCCCGCAGAGTACTGGAGAGCTACAAGCTATCTTTTCCCCAAACTCCTGTACCCTTCCTGAACTGGAGTGTTTGTTCAACAGCAAAAGATAAAGCTGCACATTTTGCAGCATGGAGGTCAAAAAACATCGAGAGGCTGGAGATATTTTCTGCAGCCCATGCTGGCGGAAAACCTTCTGTCCACACACACCAAAACTACATGAAGTGAAGGTAATGCACTGTAATTAGTCTGCACCAAACTAATAAGGACTGGTGGTCACTGCACTCTGGCATTCAGCACTACCGTTTTCTTTGGCGGGCTCTTCTGTTCACCGAGATTCACGGAGTACCAGCGAGGCAGGGAAAAGATGGAGCCTCCCTTTAAAAAGTCAATGCGTCTACAACAAGTAACAGCTGTTGCTATTTTAATACTATCTCAGGGCTCATATGGATGTGACATCACACAGAACTAAGGCTTGGACATCGATTTTACTGCCAATATACCTTAAACTGTAGGGATTTTGTTACAAATTTGTATGTTGCATGTGTGTCAGAACAAAATCCACAACTGGAAACCTCCATGCAGTTTCATCCCTTTGTAGTAATTCTGTGAGCCATGAACTGGTTTCATTTCGGAATTAAAACCTGTATTAATTTTAAGCTGATGAGAAGTGAGGGAGTCCATCACTAGCAGAATTTATTACACATCCAAACAAAAAAGAGTTTCAAAATTTGACTGGTAAGCTGGCCAAGCAAGAGGAGGTGGGGATGGTTTGCATTCTAATTTCAAGCTGCAGGGCTCCCAGGTGTATTGTATAGGATTTCCTGTAATTTACAGGCAAAATAAGCAGTCTACAGGAAAATGTTTGCCACACTGTACATGTGTATTAATTACACAGCAGGATAAAATGATTTCTTTGTGATAGGAAGGGATGTGATCTACAGGCAAACTATTAAACTGATGTGGAAATGCAGACATTCTTCTGCCGTTAAAAAGGGCTGTTGGATTCAGGGAAATAAAATTGGCAAGTGTCTTCTCACACTTTCTATTCCCAGGTCTGTCACTGGAGCATATCACAACGTGCCAGGCTCTGTGGGTACCAGGGAAGGGAGATGTCTCCTTACAAACACACACCGGGAACCTCGCTGCCTCAGCTACCCTGCGGGGGCTACTTCTGAACTACGTTCCTCCGAGAGAAAGACCTGCCCCCTCCAGTGAGAAAGGAGGAATTTTAAGATTTCAGGTGTGTATTGTTCAGTATCTCCCCAAGCATCATATAATAATACAATTGAATTCTTACTAGGATCATCGGATAGATATCATTCTTTCACCTACCACTGAGCACTGAGAAAGCATTGCTTTTCATTACCACAGGTTAGTGCAATACGAAACTAGATGGAGAGACACAACACGGCACATCACAACCTCTCTTAAAAAAGATGAGGGAAATTCTTTTTAGCTATGTAATCAAGGCTTGAGACATAAAGGGATATGAGAGGAATAAATAAAATATTCAGACTGCTTTTCTCAAGACCAAATTTCGTGTAACTGTACGGGCTTGTTCTCACTGCGGTTTGAGCAATTCTCGTTACGCTTGTGTTCAGATGCAATTTCTGAAGCAGAACTTTACTTTTTTTTTTTTTTT
>VZTL01016603.1:28192-109595 GCA_013400535.1 Scopus umbretta
GGTATGAAGAAGAAATCTCACCCACCACATGCCTTTCCCCAAAGAGCTGGGTTAGACTACATATGGTTGGCATTCAGAAGGAAGAAGCTCAGAAACACACAGTTTTGTTTGACTAAGGCATTCCTTAAATCATAAAAACCTCAAAGCAAAACTTCTGCCCAATATTCTTTGAACAGTAAGGCCTGGACAGGGCTGAGGATCAGATTACACCAAGGCTTATCCGCAGATGACCTGTGGGCATTTAATGATGTCCAATTTTACCATTATGCATTTAGAAAGAACACTTCAACCACACTCCAAGGTAGTATTTTGCCCCAAGTTAGTATTTCTTTCCTTCGCTGAGGGAGGCGGCAGAACAACAAACAGCTCTGCACAAGGACATTAGGGCAGCGACACTCGCCCCTGCCTTTGGAAAGGTTCTCGCCTTTTTTCTCAACTAATGAAACAGAAGACAAAGCCAAAAGAGAAGAGGCATATCACTTATAAGCTAAACAGCTGGATTGCCCAGAGAATCTGTATTTTGGTGTAAGGCCATCAGCCGTGGCAGCAAACTATCACAGACGTCTTCAAGAGAAAATCTACATGTCTCCAGAAGATACCATGCTCCAAAAGGCACAAGTTTCTGGGTTCAATACTGTAGCAACTGGCTGAAATTTTGGAAATTTTGGAATTTTGAAATTTTGGCCAGAGCGCAGTGGGCTGGCCCCATGGAGGAGGAGAAGCCTCAGCCCCTAGAATCATAGAATCATTAAGGTTGGAAAAGAGATCACCTAGTCCAGCCGTCAACCCAACACCACCTTGACTACTAAACCATGTCTCGAAAACCATGTCCCTGTGGCAGGAGGACCCAGCAGGTCCTTGTAAAGAGGAGAGCCGCAAAGGAGGCTGCTGTCAGCCAGGCTCCTCGGAGCCCCGACACCGGGCCAGCCCCGCGGGTGGCAGTGGGGAGGCTGTGGGGGTCAGGAGTGGCCACAAGAGCCTTCTCCCCCCCCTTATTTCTGACCTGGGCAGACTGTAAGAGCGGGCTGGCCAGAAGTGTATAAATTCCAACAATGACGAGTGCAAGGTCCTGCACCTGGGACAAGATAACCAAAGGGCCCAGCACAGGGCCTGTGTGGCTGGAGAGCAGCCTCACTGAGAGGGCCCCGGGTGTGCCGGTGGACAACAGGCTGAACACAGTCAGCAGTGTGCTGCTGCAGCCACCGAAGCAAATTGAATCCCGGGGCTGCATCCCCTGGGGCATTATTAACAAAGAGAGAGACAGGACTGTCCCCCTCAGTGCTCGTCAAGTCACACCTGGAGTACTGTGTCCGGTCCTGGTCCCCAGAATTCAAACAAGACGCAGACAGACTGGACAGCGTCCAAAGGAGAGCCATAAAGATGATCAAAGGGCCGGAGTACCTGCCCTGTGAGGAAAGACTGAAGGAGTCAGGTCTCCCTGGAGAAGAGGAGGCTCGGAGGGTACCTCACCACAGTATTCCAGTACTGAAAGGGCAGCTACAGTGAGAATGGAGGTTCCCTCTTCACACAGAGCCCGATGGAGAAAACAAGGGGCAATGTGTACAAGTTGCTCTGGGAGAAGTTTAATCTCAATATAAGAAAAAATTTTTGCAGTGAGAACAACCATTCACTGGAACAATCTCCCCAGGGACACAGTGGAGTCCCCATCACTGGAGGTGTTCCAGGTGCAATAGGACAGGGTGCTAGATAATCTCAGCCAGGCTCCCTTTCCCACGAAAGGCTGGACCAGATTATTTTTCGAGGTCCCTTCCAACCTGGGCTGTTCTATGATTCTGTGATTCTCTCCAGCACAGGAGACAGGGGAGAGGACAAAAGACAGAAGTTATTTGACTATGGCCAACGTGGGTCAGGCAATGGGCAGACAGAGAAGTAAGAGTGGAGACAAAGCTCAGGGACAGCTAAAGCATTACATGGACATTAGCACAGGAGCCATTCTCTGAGCTGCCTTTGCTGGATATCTGAGGGCCGATGGCTTTGGTGTAGTCAGGGAATAAAAGATCTCTGGACACTCCCTGGTTCAGTCCAGCTCTACTGTGAGGACAGCAGTACAGCTGAACTCTACAGAAAACATCTCTTTTATTTGCTATTATGTTGGTAGGACACAGAATCTAGACCCGTGTTTAAATGCTGCAGCCCTTAATGGTCTCCACAATTTAATGAAACTTTAATAGAAGTGACTCTTACTGTTTCAGTTCAGTCCCTTTTTCTGCACGTAGAAATCCCTCCAAGGGGGTGTTCTGCCATCATCTCTGAGGCATTCGTCCCCTCCTCTTCAAGATTTTCTTGCTGAAAATTTCTAGAGAAAATAGAGTTTAATTTCTTGGAGGTGTTTTGTTGACAAGAAAATAGAAAGCATGTGTCTCTGCTTCTCTTATTGTACTTCCAAGTAATGAAAGTATTTAAGGAGGTACAATTATGGACTTGGCAAGCACCTGGGGCTCTTGGAACTGCTTTTTCACACTGAATAAACACTGCAGTTAATCTGTTTATGTTACACTGCACTGGAAAACTATCTCCAAGAAAAGGCTACAAGTATGTATTTTCCACTCCTTCCCTTTGTTTTTAATGTTAAATTAATAACTTGTTTAAATGATTTGAGTCTTTTTTTTTTTATCTCTCTATTCGCAAGATGGCCAATCAAAAGCAGTTTTTAATTAACAAAGATATAAACCTAGGGACTACTGCACTAGGTCAGACCAATGATCCATTCTGGTTTTGACAGTGGCCAACAGGAGATGCTTCAAAGCAATGCGTAGGAAGCACCGTAATGAACAATACCAGAGTAACTTCCTGCAGGGACCTGAGGTTCTTAACACACACATCCTACTGCTTGCATATGCACCCACCTCATGGTTTACATCCCTCCATTTAAACGAGTAAATATATATGTGCATGTAGACCATTATCAGTATCTCCATTCATGTCAAATCTTTGATTTCATGTAATTTTTAAACCTGTTCATCCCTTGGAGTCAAATATATCTTGTGGCAGTAAGTTCTATAATTTACATAAGCCCTCTGTGAAAGACATGAACAAAAAAGCCCCCAAATCGCAACCTACCTGGTTTAAAAAGCAACCTTGTTAGAACGAGGGGAGAGCATACAAGCCTACGCACTGCCTGCCATCCACGCCTCTCACATCCCCCACAGCTCCTGTGGTTATCGGATCAGGGATATTACAGGGTGTGGTATCTGTGCCTATCCCCCTCGGCATCAGGTTATCTATCAGTTGTCTGTGAATTTGCCTAATCCCCTGTTGTTGATCCTGTGTGCTCCCACAACTGCCACTGCAACCCAGTTCACTATCGGCTTTGTAAGCAAATTCCCTCCTTTTACCCATTTTCAGACAATCTCTTACCAAATATGGAGTGCCTCCTAGCTCTCGTACTGCAGGGTTTGATCGACTGTCCTTCTGCTTTCACCTTATCATCCACCAGCTTTGTAAAACTCAGTCCTTTCCCCTTCTCAGCTTTCTCCAAATGGAGGAGTCCCAGCTGCTCTAGCTTCTCCCCATAAATTCAAGCGCTCCATCCCTTTAACTGCATTATTTGCCCTCTGTCAGGACCATTTCTAACTGCACTATATCCTTCTCGAGACGCAGAGATCAGAACTGCGCATAGCATGGCATTTGTGTCGTAATCCTTTCAATTCCTCAGCACCTATGTGCCCTATGCGTGGACATTTCAGCTGGGTTTATGCACGAACAGAGGACAGAGCAATGAAAAACTCCCTATTCCATGACCAGTCCCTTGGATAAGTGGGAACCTACAAGAACCCAGAGACCAAAGGTGCAGCTGGTCTGCGAATGGGTTTCTCTCTCAATATGGCTTGCCGACACAGTAGAGGTCTAGCCCAAGGCAATTTTGAATGTGAACAATGTAAGTCCTCAGAACAGACTGAAGTTACTGTTTTGTACATCATACAACAGAGCTAAGCCACACTTGCCACAAACGCGCAACGTAAAGCAAAGCCCTTAGCTGCAGTATAGTCCACGGAGACTGCTTGAGTCGTGACAATATCTGATAGGAAGTTTTACTCTGCAAATGTTGACACTCGTGATGCCTGTATGGCCTCAGTACCTGCTGTCCGTAACAAACCTCTCGCAAGGAGAAACACCGTGAGTGCTGGATAGGAACCCAACACCTGGTCTGAAAAGCAGAGATCATCTTCCGCCTTGCTGCCTAAATTAAAGAGAGCAATGGCTGGTTCAAATTGCCCACTGCCGAGTTTGGCTTACTGTATTGCCTGGAGAGCAAAACCATCAGCACCCATCAGTAGCAGGTGGTATAGACAGGGAGGCTCTGCTGCTGTCTACCGACTTTGTGACTTCCTGAATATGTCCTTAGTATTCACGTTAAAAAATACACAAACTCATCCTTTGCTCCTGCTCTGAACTACAGCTACGAACTACGAGCAAATCTTGAGAAGGTTACACAAATACAAGTTAGCCAGTGGAGGCTGAGCCTTGAAAGAGAATCACTCTGTCCTGTCCTGCTGCTCTTAGACCCTAGAAAAGAGTGGCCAAGCATTTGAAAACATGGCTAGAAGATTTTTTTTTTCCCAATTCCATAAAACTGTACACTTCATCTTTTTCTCCCATTTTAGGCCCAAATCCCACATTTTCACTTGAGCATAAAGTACCAGAGCACAGAAGTCAGTAAGAGCCCTTTTATTGACTTCAGTTGGCATTGTTTTGGGACCGGTGTTTTTAAAATCATAACAGTACAAGGAGGTAAAAACTGTGCGTCCATAAGGTTAAAGAAAAGTGTGTGTGTTTAAAACATTGAAGAAATTGTTCTGAGAACAATTCATCTTTCTGAAAATATGAACCCTATGATGCTGCCAAGGTCAGGGAGAGCTGTGATAATTTAGTGCGTAAGTGCTAGTCATGCAGCACAATGCCACATTATTTAATTTTGTAACACATTCATACAACTGCCTGACAATAGCCATGGACGTTAACACTACCTGTGGGCTGAGGTCAAGGCAACGTAGTTTAACGTTAAAACAAAAGAGCTAATTGGATTCCTGTTCAAGTTCTACCTTATTATGTGATCGAAGTTACTTTTCTTCTTTCTGCCTTGGTCAGCTCATCTGGAAAGGAGGACCACAGTGTGACTCATGACTGAAATGTGGAAGAAAAATGCAGTGCATATGCCTGGCTTATTTGGCCATTCTTCCTAATTTCTCTGTCCCCTTTTTTGCCATTCAACTCTGGTTTGTGAATTCCAGGCCATTTCCCTCGGAGAGCGGAAACACAGCTCACCTTGTGAAATGGGAAGGACTAGTATTAAAAAGGAGAAGCCATCTTCAGCTGTAAAAATTAGATGTCTTGCCAATGCCAAAATTAATAATGCAGAGATATTTGGGGCTTACACTTCATTCTTACAACTGGCAGTGCATAGAATATTTTATAAATAAGACTACGCCACATACCCACAAATAAGCACTGTCCCCTTTCCACAGGAGAGAAGCATAAACACAGAGCAGTTAAATGAGCAACACAAGGAGACTGAAGAAATTCAAGACTGAAAAAACCAAAACCCCAGAACTTTTGCCTCCTTGTTTCTAAACTCATAAAAAAGACTTTTCTCTCAAAAATGGGATTAAATAATTTAATTAAAGACATAACCTTGTTTTATATTAAATCGCGTGCAAAGCTCTCTTCTGTTTGCAGAGGAGCTGAGAGTCACCCTCTGAAATGGCTGTTGTATAGTGTGACTTTCAAAATAATATCCTTTCAGCGCACAAAAGGAGAGAGCAAAAGATGTATGTCCTCTGGCTCAACGTGTATGGCTGTCTCCAAGGAGTTCATACAGATGATCAGACCACAAACTGTCAAATGCACTAGAGCGGGGATGTCAGGAGGGACAACAGTCCCAGCTCGAAACTAGAACACACTCAATTGCCATCAAACTTCAAGAAGGAAGAACCGGTGGACCCGTCACGTCACACGCCCGCTGCACCGCCCGGGTGCAGAGCTGTGCCCCAGCAATACTGAGTTTTGAGCTGCAGCCCTTCCCTCTGGAAGTCCTCCCCCTCCCCAGTCCCCTCACACACAGAGCTGCCCACAATTCCCTGAGCAGCAAACGCCTTAGTTTTATTTTTGGGAAGGACCACGGCAGGGTCCGTCCCTGTATGCACAAACTGATAAACAGGAGGATTCAGTCCCCGCAGGCTAAACTTAAGTTCCCTCTGCAGATGTATTTTTGTTATAAGCTGTGGCGCACTGTTGTGCCGTGTAAAAAATGTAGTTATTCAAAGAAGTGGTTTTAAGTTCAAAGATAATGTCATGTTCATTTGGAATATAAGCATGAGCAACGCACTCACAGATACACTTTCTGTCTCCCTACATCCCTATCTCAGCCGTAGGCAGGGTGGTAATGTATAAAGAGAGAGCAGGTGGGATTTTTTTTAGGTGCGGAAGAAAAAGACTTACAGCTCTAAAGCTAAGTTCACTGCCTATCCCACATCTTGGAAATGAAACAAAAATGTCTCATGAATTGAGCAGGCATGCTGCAAAATAAAAAGAAACAATAGCCTGCAGATAAATGCAGGAAATTCACTGATTAAAATGCAGGGTTTTACTTCAAAAGAATTTGGGCAGAGTCTCCATTTTCCCCGACTGCTTCTATCACCTCTATGAAGGGGCCACTGGACTTACACATGCAAAACCCATTTATCCACTTACATTTGGTATCTCGCAAGGGCTGAGTCCTCAAAGAGCTCAGAAATAAGTAGCTTTCAGGTTGGCACCTGCCTAAATAGCCTCGCTCGCTCTATGTAAATGGTCTCCATCGCCACAGAGATTTTGCTGAAGGCATTTGCTCCATACATGTAAGTCTGACGCTGTTCAGAGGAACGGTGTTAGGACTCTGATCTCCCTGTGTGCTCAGAGAAGAGGGATAAGCCCCGCGAGTGGGATGCGAGAGAGGCTGGAGGAATCATGCAATGATTTAGCGTGCTTTCTGTGAGCAGGCAGTCCCAACATCTGAACTTCAGCCTCTGACAGTCCATTCCCTGCCTCCTACATTTTAGAAAATGCTTGGGAAAAACGCTTTGCACGTCATCCTCTGCATATCAGCAGTGTAAGACAATTAATCAGGGATTCCGATGCCACGCCATAAATCACGGCACCTTGTGTCACTGACACTTGAAAGACAAAATGTGAGAATCTGTCTATAACGATATCCTTTAACTCGGGCAAAATCACTTTGGCCTTTTAGTGTGTTTGCGAGCACCACTACCGGCAGCCCAAAGAGCCCTGCTTCAGGGTCTGATCGCGATCTCACCGATTTGGTCATGCATATTAACTTAGATGTTTTACTGTGATAAATGGTCACATACGTAAACTCAAAATGGAGCCTTCAGCAGACTTTTTACAATAGCACGGGAAAATAACCTCCCCACTACTTATTCCATTATCACAGACTAATTGGAAGGCCTGGAAAAGTCCCTCCACGTCATTAGCTGCCTACGAGACGAGAGCGCTGCAGCAGATCAAATTCTTCACCATGATGGCTATCGTAACGCAGGAGGGATCTGAAGTCCAGGCTGTAACTTTACCACTCCCATTGCACAATGGATGCGCAGTGGTGAAATATCCCCGAAACGGAATTAAACAATTATGTTTAGAAACACAAACACATAGAGACCTCCCACTAACTCAGCAGATTCTTTTGAAAGTTGGCACTGTCAAAACAAACACAGTCGCCTGTAGCACCCTTCCACGGCTCCTGCTGACAGCGCTAGTGAGGAGGAGGAGGTGCTGAGTACTTTGTTATTATGAGGAGGAGGATAGTGTTGGGAAAGGTGTTGAGTTTGACATAGAAGTATCAAGAGCAGGAAAGCGAAAGTCAAGGAAATCAGCCTCGTGCCATCTAAAATTGCTCTGGCACTAAACCTACAAAAATCAATGACTCTGCTTTCACAGTAGTTTTCACATTATCCTGAGGGAGCGTACAGCACGAGTTGCACCAGATGGAAAGTCACGGGAAGCAGAGAGTGAGACAGGAGCAACGTTGGTATCTATCAGCTACATGAACGCAGAATTCGCAAACAGTAATTAGGGTTATTCACATCTATCCCTGCCTTTTACATCTACTGTATCAGCGTGGAGGGAGAGACAACACAGAGAGAAACCCGACGTGTTACATTTGCAGACAGTAAAAGGACTCTTTATACTCTTATGTATTTGGGCCTTTTATCCGAGTAAAGATTCGGTAATACAACAGTCTGAATTTTAGGTTAGAAAGTGGTTTTTTCCCTGGTTCCACCTTTTCAAACCCATTTGATCACAGCAGCTTGTCTTCCTTTGCCCTCCCTCACAAAAACACCCCTCCCCACGCCACATTTAAAACCTTCTCACAAAGAAAACTGAAGGAAAATAATTTTTGTGCAACTTATCCATCTTTCAGAGCAGCTTCTGGCAGAAGGGAGCCGAGAGTGATGAGTCCATAGCATAATAAATAATAACAATATTGAGCAGTTTTGCAGAGCAAATATACATTGAAAAACTTTTCCTCTTGAGTGCCTGACATTATTAATTTCTTCTCCAAAGACGCTAGTGAGGGAAGTCAGCCCATTTTTACAGACAGGCAAAGCGAGCATATAGATTTCATTAATTGTTTAAGACACAGAGGAGTCAGTTCCAGAAACCGGGCAGAACAACTCACAGGAGATCACAGCCCGTATCCACAGCAATATTTGGGCAGAGCCCCGCCACCACAATAATTGCTATCAGCAAGTGACACATGCTTGGGGTTTTCGACACCTGTGAATAATTTCCTCCCTGAACTGCCCTTCCCTGTGGTCTAGAAGGAGTATGTCCTAGGCCTTAAGAAGCAGCAAAGGCTGAACAGAAGTTCCTGTAATTATTGATGACACAAGTATTTCTAACCCCTTCCCAGCTTCTGCTTAAAAGGGTTCAAACACATACTAATCTACTGCCTAAGTAACACGTGACATTCAAACAACCCATTCTGAGTTGCGCAGACACCCATCTGGGACATCCTTTCCCAGCACTCCTGTGGAACTGCAGCATTTTTTTATTTTTTACCGTGAGGACTGTGTTTTCAGCCCCATTACTGCACAGCAGAGATGTCAGATGAATTGAGGGGAGGGGGAGAAGACCTGAACTGACTTGCTTTATCCACATGAAATGGTTAGTGAATGACCTTGTGTCCAACCTTCTAACATCTAAGACAAAAGCATGGAAAAGCCGAACAAAGGAAAGCAGGAAAGCTCACTGAACAGGAGGTTTATGGGGGTGTGCGGTTTTGGTTTGTTTGCATAGAGGTAGAAATTGAGGTTGATAAGCAGCTAGCTTAATTTTAAGCCTCTTCCTGGTTTACAGTACTTGTAGTAGAGTCAAAAGTAACAGCAATTTCTCCAGGACCAGCACACCACCAAAAGCAGGTCAAAATCTTGCTTGCCATACTCACACTAATGAGCTCTCAGAAATCAATGGATTTAGGGATTCCTGTGCGGACAAACATCACTTGCCCCAGGTTCCCCTGATAACGGCTCTGTGATGAAACCAACCTTCGTTCTCCCTTTTCCTTATAGGATTCCTTATGAGCCAGATTATAATGCAAAAGTAACCCAGGCAGAGGGATGGCTCTTCTATGTCACCTCCTGCTTGCTCGAGGCAATTGCTTGCGCTGGCACACCAGTATGATACGGCACATGCTGATGCTAGGGCTGTTGCTTTTGCTTTTTAGAGCTATTGATTTCCTGCCCTTTCTTGTAAAGGATTCTATGAACTGGAAGCAGTTAAAGGTTAACTGCAAAGATTTCATTAAAAAGAATATTTTAAAATTGTTTAAGATCCTAAATCATTAGTAGTTAAATGCCTACACCTAAGAATTGCACTGGAATTTGTATCTTTAGGCAATGAAGTTCCGAGAGTTACCTGCCAATATGAGCACCCCAGACTCTGCTCGCTCTGCTACAGCTCAGCAGCCGCAGGCAGCCCCCAGCTCTGCGTCAGGTCCTGGCAGCAGTGCTGGCTGTCGGGGGGGATCCTCCGCTTGGGATCTCACTAATAAGAAGAGGAAAAAGAAATGAGTTTTACCGGCTGCCAGATCCTCAAAGTAATCGAAGTCTGGCATTTTGGTGAGAATGAAAAGTCAGATGGAGACGCTGGGAGAAGGGGAAAACATGTCTCTACCGGCACTCCTATCCCTGGCACCTGTACGACCAGGTAAGAGCAGGAAGACACGAGTCTAACCCTGTGGCACAGAGACAGCATCTCCACTAGTCAACATCAACAACTCCCGGTGAGGTGCCTGGGGGAAAGGGCTGGTGAGAGGCAAAAAGAAACATTAAAGGGACAATGTGCACTGAACACTGCTGCCAGAGGGTAAGAGAAGTGAGGAAAAGGATTGCTGCCCAAAATGC
Source organism: Scopus umbretta (assembly GCA_013400535.1). Lineage (NCBI taxonomy): Eukaryota > Metazoa > Chordata > Aves > Pelecaniformes > Scopidae > Scopus > Scopus umbretta. The sequence continues at coordinate 38,614 of VZTL01016603.1, forward strand.
AGCGAGCACATATGCGTGCGTGCGTGGAGGGGGAGCTTACATACATCCTGTTTACAAGCTGTAATATTATAAACTGACATTTCTGTTATTACGGTTGTGTTTCCCCATTTATGCTCTTTTTTTCTCAGCAGCATTTCCTTTGCTTTATGCACAAACTTAGGCCTTGGCAAAAGAGGAGAGTTTGCTGCCTGAAAGCACCAAGGGGAGCCATTTTGCTCACCTGGGGATCTGCGCAGGTATGTATGTTTGTTAATTTTAGGAGGAACCTCCTGACATCCGAACCCAGCATCCACTGCTGCTGGCAGCACCTGGCAGAAGGGCTACATCCTGCACATCCTTTGGCAGTTTTCCTGTGAAGCGGCTACAGCAGAGCTACAGTACAGATGGTCCTTCGTTTGGGGTGGTTTGGATCCGGACCCTTCATTTGGGTCCGTCTGAAAGGAAACTGCCTTCGAGATACGCCAATATTTTGGTTTTAAAGCTATACGGACGTGACTCAACTAATGTCCCTTCTCTCCTCCGGCGCCAGTTCCACCTGTCATTCAGGTGATAGATACAAAGGCTTCTCCTACTGTAGACAAAAAGTTCTCTACTTCTTTTGGCTCTACACCACCACCCAAATGCTAATGCTGGGGCCACAGCCAAGGGGACAGGCTTGTCCCCTTGTCCTGGGCAGGGCACCCCAGTAGCCTCGGGGGGCTGAAGTTCCCTTGGGGACACTGAAGTGAAATGTTACTCTATGCTGGGGCTTAACCAGCCCTGTACTGGTGGATTTGAGAAGGACCAGAAATGAGGGGCATGATGTGACATTTGAAACATACCCAGTAGGATCTATGCTCTGCAAAGGATTCAGCCACAATAGGTTCACACAGTCGTCTTAGTCATTAGAATATTTTCAGCATTGTTTTTTTAAAGATTTGTTCTACCTCCTAACGAATCGCTTCTCAATGCAAAAGCAGAATGATGAATACATCCTCCCTTTCCCTGCTGAATCCAACTTTGAAAAACATAATGCTTCTCATCTTATTTCCTCCCCAAGTCAAAACAAGCCAACCAAATCCTGAAGTATACCTATCAATACAAACAAAAGATGCAGAGGTGGTTTTTTGTAGCAGAAATAAACACAGTTTAAGGAATGGTTTTCCTTTCATGACAGCTTAAGGTCCTTCAAACTTGACAGAATTGATTACTGAATCAAAGCAAAGGAAGGCAGGGAATGGAGTTTTCTTGCATACACCTGTAATGTTATACACTCTGCACGCTACAGGGAAGGAAGTGAAATGCTTGAGCTATCAGGTAAGGAAAACCCAGAGAGGAAGACGAGGAAGGGATATCTTGGGATTAGCTTTAACGTAACATCCTACAGTATGTTTACTTTTCTCTTCTTCTCCATCTCATATTTCTTCACGGGATCAGTCCCCAGCCCTGCAGACCCTCCCAGGAGTACAATGCCCCTTTCGTGTATTGTACGAGTGGCACCGAGAGTACGGCAGCTTCAAAACATAAAAGGAAAAAAAGAGTCTCCCTCAACGCCATCATCATTTTTAAAAAAGGCAATTGATGTCGCCTGAAGCAGCAGCTATGAAGCCCAATTATACCACATTTCATTCAAGTGTCAAAAATTGGAATAATAACAACCAACAACGAGGAGCATATATAGGAAATGATGCTGCCATCTTCTTTTGTTTTGGCCACGCGTTTTCATAAATTCATGCTTTGAGCAGACCCAGTGCCACATTCCTTCAAGGACTTTCTTGTTCGCTATTGTTTTCAGTTCTTAACAATTGGCTTCCCTGACTACTTTCCTCTTGTTGACAGTCGCTCACAGAGCCTCCATATGCTCTCACTACTTGGCTAGTCAATCATTTGTGAATTAGCTACCCAACGAAATATCTACAAGAGGCTGGTAGTGTTTATTCATTGCTGGTGTTTTGAGTGAGTGTATTGCTTGCAAAAGGTGTCAGATTAAACACACGGAAATGAATTTATTCACAGAATACGCATTGCATAGTCAGAATCAGAGAGACAAGCACTGGCCTGAGTTCATACTGGTTTTCTGTTGGTTTTTTTTCCTTTGTTTTATCGTGGTTTAGACCATGCCGGAGGTAAGATGCCCCTGGACCCAGGAAGACTTTGGCCACCTGCTTACTTAAAATGGGGTATTTGGAAAAAGGCTGGAATCTCGGCTGGAAGCAAGAGAGCAGCTCCAGGGGCTGCCTCAGTGTGGAGGACAGAAAGGTTAAAGCAATCAAAGACATCCCAATGGCACGGTTTTTCTCATCTTGGATCATGGAGGTGCACACTGCAGCCCTCTGAAAGACATTCCTCTTTGCATCAGCAATATTCCTGCATTCCCAGCTGCATGGATGGAGCCTTCATAACCCCTTGGCAAGGAACACAAGAAGCATTTGATGCAATGTATGATCTCGGACAAAAGCAGTCCTTCTTTTAAGATCTGCCTCAAAACACCAACACAATACTTCCCTTCGCTGTCATTTTGGGGGAATTTAAAGGCATTTTAATACTGGCCAACATAGCCTAAAACAAGCAATGCCAACCTGCAGAAGAGCCAAGCTTTCATACAGCAGAGCTGTTCCAAATCAGGATTTTCACTTGCCCATCAGAGACTCTGCCTAATTCAGACCTGGACACAAACCTTCACAGGGTTTACATACACAGCTCAGGTGAACCTGCCTCCTTTTATAAGAACAGGGCAAAAAAGCTGAGGTAACAAGGCTGCGTTTGGTGATCTCACTTTACAGCCCAGGCTTACGCTAAAAGATGACTAACATATATATCCACAGGGGTTCCATATTTGTCACCTTTACCTGACTTTAGACATTACCAGTAATCTATTTATAAGCAAAAAAATATTTTAACTGCCAATCCAAAGAAAATGTCACTGGTGATGAGAGAATCGAACTGATTTCTTTTCTTCTCATGAATCACTGTCACAATAAAGGGTCTGCATGACAACTCTGCCCTTAGCAATCATTGAAAAACCCAATTCCTTTGAAATTACGAGTTTGCTGGTCCTTATATTGATAGTACTCGGTGACGATGACAATGATGCACAGGGAGAAACGTAACTTAGCTGCTTGTCATAGTTCTTACTTCAGCTGACTCCCAGCAGCATTTACTATTCTGTATTAATAGAAATTAAAATATTAAACACTTACTCATTAAGGTATGCAGATATGATTCACAGGGAACTAGTAAAAAAATGCTATTTTTAAGTGGAGATATTACAGTGAAGAATACTTCAAGTTAGAGCTTCCCAGAAGAAAAATAAAGTACTTGTTTATTCAGTGTCAGTTGGAATAACAAAAATTTGTTTTATTGGTAATAGTACATCAATACATATTAGGCCAATGGCAATTTTCCTGAAGTTTTCCCTTCTTCAAAATTCATGAAAGAAATTTAAAACACTCAAGGCAAATGTTCAGTGCTAGGGACAGTAATATAAAGAATCCAAGTGGAACTACCTGGATTGTACATTAAATAAAAGGCAGAGAATGAGCACTGAGTGAATTTTTATATGTTCACATTACAACAAACTAGTCAAAGATTCTGACCCCTGGCACTGGAGAAATCTTCCCAGTTTTGATATTTTCAATAAAATAATTCCCAAGAGGGCTGGAAAAACACTCTCTCTCTTTTTCTTTCAATAAAATGAGACCCCATCTGTATTATGAAAAAGAATACTAATAATTTGATAGTGTTCTGAAGTAGCTTTTATAAAGCTTTTGCTTGGGATTTAATATTGCCCAGGAAGTCCATCAGATTTTCATGGCTTTGCTGGAGAAAGAAATGTGCAGCATTGAATTTCAGCTCCTAGCTCGTGCAGCCAACAACTCATACATCAGCAAAGATAACGCTGAAGGTGATGTGCTCAAATCTTCTACAGCCAACCCAACAGTGGAAGGAATCTGGAGAGGAGCTAATTTCAATAATGTGGTATGGGTGGGTCCCATCTGTACACAAGAAATAGCCTGATAAGTATGAAATGTGTTCCCTACACTGAAATGACTTCAGAACACCTCGCTTTTAGGGCCCTGGCGGCAGGAAGGCTTCTCGGCTGACTCCCTCCGAGCCGACTGTAAACAAATATTTGAGTATAGTGCAAGATTATTACTTGAAGAAAGGAAAAAAAAAAAAAAAAGGCAAGAGAGTGGGGCAGCAGTGTGTAATAACAAATAGGTATGCGCAGTCAAAGCAATTAATGTCACTTTGCAAGGTCTTTTGGAAATATATCAACAGAGGGAACCCACAGATGGCTCCTTTTCAGTGCATTTTGGAAGGGGATAGGATGGGCCATGCTACTGTAAATCCCAGGCTGAAAGATGTGAAGGACGAAAAAAAGGGAAAGCGGGGGAAAAAAAAAAGTGGTTTGTTTTTTTTTTTTCCTGCCCTGAATTTGCTCTTCTCAAATAAAACAAAATAAAATTGGGCATGTAGAGCCAGGGCAAAGACTGAATCAGAGGATGGATGGTCTAATGCAACAGATACACCAAGCTGACCCATAATGCCATAATGCTGGGTAGAGGACCAGAATTTTCCAGTGCTCGGCACCAATTAAGGCCAGGTTTGCAGAAAATGTCCTTCCCAGGAGGGCCAGCATAGCAGAAAGCATTTGGCTCCCTCTTGATGTTTGCAGAAATGTTTTCAGAAGACCTTCTTTTCCTGGCATGCTGCCCTCTTTCTATAGCAAGTTATTTAAACAGGACTTTAAAAGTCTGAATTACACTCTCCCTGATTCTCAGTTTCCTATCCTTAAAATGGGAATCCTTCCTGGCTGAGGAGCAAGGAGGATAAATGCAGATGTGCTTCAAGCTCAGAAACGTCACTGCTGGGGATCAGATAGGGATATGATTTTTGCACCAACAATTCTTACTTTGCTCTTGTTGTGGTGCTACCCTTCATTAAGTACCCAAACGTTCAGAATAAAATCAGATCCTAAAGCAACAATGCCCTCTGCTCTCAGAAATCCTCCATTTCCAAAATGTCTGAGCTGCATTGCTCGCTGAAACTGTCTCCCCCCTTTCAGAGATCAGTCTTGATTCCCTTCCTTCACCTTCAGTTTGCCCAGAGCTTTGTCCTGCTTTTCTCAAGCAGACAGCCTGACAAGAGCATTACATGTATATGTTTGTGGGTATGCATGTATATGTTTTTATATATGCATATATAGAATATATACATATATGTGTGCACGTGTTTAACCAGTGTTATTGCTGGGAAAGGATGGACAAACAGCTTGAACGTAACTCCAGTCATTTTTAAACATCAGGTAGTTGGATGTATCGGAGGGGTAAAGAACAACACTTGCTCAGTGACAGAAAATAGACTGTTTCTAGGGTTATTCTTGCCCTCGTTGGCTCCATGTACGTAATGATGACCCAGTGTACTGTAACTCACAGCGATGTTGGCAGACGGCAAACATTGTCGGAAGCCATGCCAAGAGGAGAAAAGATTGTTCTTTTGCGCTTATATTTTCAAGTACAGTCTTGCATTTGCCTTATTTATCGCTAGTCAGTTGAAGGGACAGAAGAGGTGAATTTACCAGACACAGCTGTCCTGTTAGCTCCCTCGTTGCCTTTCCCCATAAACATTCACAAACCTTTAAAAATAAGTGGCCGTTTCCGAGCCACAGAAAGGTCAGGAGCCCGTCGGTGACGGTCCGAGGTATCTCCCAGCTCTGGGAAGACACCACTTCGGGCCCGAGTAAGCCCTATGCGCAAAAGAAGGGCATATTGTACATAACGTGGGCTCACCAGCCAGCCAATGGGTGGTGGCCCTCAGTGGGCCAGGGAGGAGAGCAAAGATGACAAGTTTTGGGGAAGACCTGAAGAGCTAATGAGATACCCCGTCGGTGTGTTGTGCAGGTTTGGGGTTCAATACTGTGAATGCTACACTGGGCAAAAGCTGCTAAGGAAGAGCACAGATAAACAGAATCATTTCCACCTCTTAGGGGCAAGAATAAGTGGCATTATTTCATCATGTAAGTCATAATCACAAAGCGCTTTCCACCATACCAATTCCTTGTAAAAATATGTGAAGACTCGTGCATACCTGAAGGAAGGACTCAGAATAAAAGAGGGATCCTCCTCTGTATTTTAACAATGACTTCTGAAGAGCACTTACCATGTTTTACTTCAGAAGTACATTTCTGCATGCGTACAGGTGTAAGAAGTTTCATCAAGTTTGGAGAGAAAAGGCAAAAGCTGTCAACATTAGGCAAGGACACAGAGTGGTTAAAGTGGTATTTCCTTCCCCCTGTTTTAACCAATTATTCCTGCACTCCTGTGTATGATTGCAGACTACTACATTCCAGGAAAAACCTGGGAAGAGCCCTTTGCTGAGGAGGAAAGACAATTTTCAGCATTTGTTAATCTATTTTCTTAATAGCTGGGTAAGCAAACTGTGTTCCTTACCCAGAGCCTTGTAGATACCCTGCAAAAACATTACTTCTGCTCCTACACTGAGAAGCAGAGCCTACGTGGTCTGTGGTGCCCGCCTCCGATTCTGTTATGGGTAACGTTCTCTTCAGAAAGTTTCGCTTTCTTTAGGACACCTCATACAGCATCGTCTTGCCAGTGAAAAGTTTGAGCACTTCCCAATACCTGAGAGTGCTGCTTTAACCTGTGTTTAGAACAAGAACACAACTCTGTGGCGTCTATCGCATACCAATCCATAGCTTCTCTTCTGGCCTTAAACCGATGAGCATCGCAATCCTCTCCTTCCCTTCTCCTGTCTAATTAAGATGAGGTTTTGGATTAGGTTCTTCTCCCTATCCAGCTGATGATATTCAAGCTGAACTATGAGCTCCTATGAGCTCCGCTTCCGCATCCACACGTGCAATTGAAAATGAGCAAACCTATTCCAGGCACGTCTCAGCCTTGGTTTTACGTCCAAAGCCAGACCAGCCAAATCACAGTTCTGAACAAGGACTTGGAACAATTTTGGATTTCCTTTTTTACCCAGATCTTGAAGCGAGCTTTGCACAGAGTTTCTAGGTTTCTCAAGCACAAAAATAAAAAAGTGATCCCCTCACAATGGACTGACTTTACAGCAGTTTTCCTTAAGCAGTATCAGTTTTATAGTGAACTTAATGAATAGCTAACCTAGATAACAGAATGAAGGCAAGAGGATCGTGGGGAAGATAAAAGATGGTCAGAAGACAACAAACATGGAGTGAAGAAAGACAGACACAGAATGAAGGAAAATACTCAGAAGTCTTAAAAGACAGACTGGTGATAGGAACTGCAACCATAGCTAGAAGTGCTCATGTGTTACCTCATTTGAGTCAAGTGGGCCAATATCTCTCTCAACTGTCATATTTTTTCAAGATTAAGGCAAAGGCGGCTTTGTTTTTTCTTTCTTGTTCTGCAGTGCATTTTTTCTTTTCAGGAAGTTCAGTGGTTTGTTTTTTGTTTTGTTTTGTTTTGTTTTTTTTTTAATTACCTTGATCTTGCTTTCCTCATTCCCCATTTGGTCACTGTTTGAACAGGAATGAATTCCCAGTCTCCAAAGCCCATATGTAATTTCTATGGAGTGATCCCAAATTACCTAATCTCAGCTCATGTGCCAGTGCACATTCACAGTTTAACATCTTTTTTTTCCTTGGAATTGGGCACAGAAACTGCTAGTTGGCTGAGATGTAAAAATAATACTCAAAACACTGAGGCCAAACCTTGCACGATAAGTCTACATATGTGGTTGGGCCCTAACAAGCAAGAAAGAAAATGATCTATTTAAAGACTCACTTCTGATTTAGGCATTGCTTTGAAGCAGTGCGAGTAGCCAGCAGAGTCTGGTCTCCATCACAATTTTTCAAATATAAAAATTAAAAAATGATGATAATTATGCATTCTGAAAGCTGGATGGGGCCATGCTACACTGAAGCATATTTTCCAATGTAATTAAGGCTTTCAGCTGATTCCTTCCGACTGCAATTGTTATTTCAAATGTGAATTAATAAATCATGTCCATCTAGTTAAGAATTAAAATCAGTCTCAAGTATTCCTGCTTAGACCAGCAAACTTAAAGAGAGGGAGGGATGAATGTTCCCAAGAAATTCTCAGTGGGGAAAAGAAGAAAAGGAAAAATAAGAAATGAAAAAAGAAAGGGCCTCGTCTTATTTGGGCTTTTCCAGGCATCTAAGAAACACACAGGATGAAGTTACATGACGTACACATATGGAAGCATTTTTCTAGCTTTATACCAAAACAATATGCAAATAGTCTACCCCTACTTTCACTCATGACTGGCTGCAAATACAAAATTCAAGCTGAATAATGTTAACTGCCCACATGCTCTGCTCTAAAGGATCCTCAAGGGCTTCTGGTCTCTTGTGGTATACACAAAGCACTTTAGCTATCACAGTGAATTAGTGTAAGGCCTGGTAATGCACCTTTAAGTATGTGAGCCCTTTTAAGGCACTTAGAGGTCAAGTCTGTGGCTATATAAAGTACAACCTTTCGAACATTTATTTTCACTTGCCCATCTAGAGGCTCGGATGGCACGCAAAGGCGGTGTTTAATTTCATAAGAGCCCTCCAGATTCCAAATTGTCAGAGTCATCAACTGGCTCTGATAGCCAACCAAAGTTTACAGTAATGTAATAAAGCAAGGTAAATATTGGCAATCAGGCAGCGACTGTTAAGCATGACTGCTTGTTTCAGAAGGAATTGTCATTGTGAAAGAAAGTTGTCATTTTGCAAGCGGACCTCTAAAGAGCAAGGCGCAAGGCAGAGCAAGTCCAGATGGGCCTCTTCCCTGGAATATAAACACACTCTGTTCAGCCCCTTCCACGTTTCTCAGCTATCCCAGGCCAAGAACAGTAGCTCCTGATATGTCATCGATCAAAAATTCCCTTTGAGTAAAGAACTTCCAGCGCAAACATTAAGTGGTTCTACAGACATTCCGACAAAGAGACGCTCAAGCAGAAGTTAACTAAAATAAAGCGGGACCCTAAGAAAGGACTTGTAGCTATAAAAGTTAGAGAGATGCTACACTATTTCCTCAGTCACCAAAGCAACGAGGTGGGGCAGCACGTAAAAAAAGCATTATTTTTTCACAGACCCACTTATAAATGAGTATGGTTTTGCCCCAAATATTGAAGCGCTTTTTCTTCTGAGAGCAAAACTCAAGTGTGAAAGGCACAGAACGTCACTGCTGTGAGATAACAAGAGCTGCCATGTGCACGCCTGGAGACACCTGAGCTCCAGAGCTGGACAGCTCTGCGGCGCTGCCAGGCCAGCTCTGCTCCTGGCACCGAAGCACCGTCTCTGCCTATTCTGCTGGGAGGCCCCTGGGCCCTTCAAAGAACACACCTGATTTGTTCCCAACAGCACCCCATCCGCTCCCTGCGCAGAGCCTTCCCCTCTAACATTGGTCCCCTGGTCCCCTGTGTTGTTTATTCAGGAAGCGATTCCTGGATGGCTAGCAATTTGGGGNTCTTTGGTGTGCGCTGAATTACGGGAGAAAAAAAAAAAAAAAAAAAAAAAAAAGGAGAGAGAGAGAGAGAGTAAGCACGCACTTTGTACTTGCGACTTACTGGGATATTAGCAGAAACAGTCAAATAAACAACTGTTTAACAGAAGTCAGCGCACCATGCCAGTCGTTTTGTTACCTTCGTGTGCAGTTGCAACAATGCTAACGCCAAAACCACAACCTGCCGGGCAGCGCGTGTTTACTGCACAGGTGTGCATATAAGTGCAATAGGTACAAAAGCAGTATCTGCCTTCTCATGTACTTTTCCGTGCATCTCAGTCTCTTCTCTTTATTTAGTCCACATTATTTAACTCACGTTTATAGGGAACAGGACTTCATCTATTGATACTTAAAAGGAAGACGAAGAGTTAGGAATCTGGTCTTATTGATCTGGATATTCATATTGCAAATGAACAAATAAAGCAACAAATAACACTCAGAGAGGATGTTTGTTGGGTATGTCACGTACGCAGTTATTGTGTGGTGATACTCATCAATGCCTTACAGCTTTTGTACAGACTTCCGAGCTTTTTCATCACACAGTAGGTGCGTGACTAGGAGCTCTTGCCATTTTGAAGCTTTGATCATTACGGGGTGCTTGTCCTTGCCCTGAAAACTCCCTGTGTCAGGCAAGATTTCTGTTACTTGCTGATTTTGTAGGATGAGGCTTACTGCGAAAGCCACACACTGTTCTCTCAGCACTTCAGTGCTCCCACTACCAGCTTAAACCAAAGTAGGTGAAAGAGAGAGAAAACTCAAAATAAGTTGGATCATTTAAAATCTCACAGCTGCTCTGGGGAGAAATATTGAGCTTTAAGTTAAGACACCACTTGCTTGACATCTGGGAATAGGTGGGTAAAAGATGTTCAGAGAGCCAACTTCCAGCACTGGGCAGGGATCACACTGCGGGACTGATCCAAGAGAGACGATGCTGCCCCACCAGGGTCTGTTACTATTTGGTTCTTATTTCAGAGGAAGCAGGTTCCTCTGTGTAGGAACCTCTACTGCAGTTCCCTCACCTGTATTTTTAGGGTAGGAAAGGCAGCAGTGGGCTGGCTTGGTGCAACGGAGCGAGAAGAGGAAGCAATGTCCCCTTCCCTCCTCTCCTGCTCCTTGGTTCTCCTACGGCTTTTCCTCCTACCTGCAAAAATCCCACTCTCCCAAAGTTACTCAAAAGGCTGATGCGAGGACGCTCAGTACCCTTGCATAGTTGAACAGTTATGCGGTTTGCTGAGTGCCGCTGCTGTCAAGGACGAGAAATATATTCATGACTCCATTCACTGGCTTTAACAGTATGAGTTTGTTTCATGTCAAGAAGCCCTACAAAAAAAAAAAAAATGTTGCAGGAGAGGACAGTGGAAGAAATGCATTTCAATCAAGAGGGGAGAAAAACTGTTGCACCCTCACCCTTCTTGTTCAAGATAATGCCCAGTGGAAACTGGAAAGTGTCACACCACCACATTGAATAACAGCGGTCAAATCAGTTGCTAGTTAGCACAGATTCCAGTAACCACTGAAAGACAGTGCCGCAAATACACAAAAGCTTACACTACTGAACAGGGAGGGCGGACTTCCATTTGCCAGCCTCGTGGAGACAAATCGGCAGTGCTTGTCCCTCCCTTGCAGCAGTAAGCCACAATATCCACCTTTCGCTGTGGCTTCCTCTCCCAGGCAGGCGAGAAGCAGCCATGCCAAGCCTCGAGCGACAGCATAATGACATTAATTTTCCAGGCATGCCGATGACAGCTCTGTGAAGGCTGGAATCTGAGTAATGCAGGTCGCACTGCCATTGTCCTGTCGCAGTGCAAAGGGGTCAGCTTGCGAGCAGACTCCAGCAGCTTCCTTTATGTGCAAGGCACACAGCTTGAACCGAAGCACACCCTATCAAAACCCGGCAGAAAAGAAACGATACACTGCAGAAAACAAGGCCAGTTTCTGGAACTGATAAAAGGTGTCATAACTGACTAGTACCAACATGTCCGTAACACAAGAATAGGATAGTCGTTGTCCACGCTGCAGCTCTCAGTTGATAGTTGTGAGATTGCCTGGCTTATGCAGGAATGAGTGTTTCGGTTTAGCCCAGGCATGTTTTGCAGCACAGCTCACTGAGCTGCTGACCTTTCCAGACAACCTCTGTAACAAACTGACCAATAAGTATCTGGCTGATGGACAAAAATAGTCACGTATTCTTCCCTATCTCCACTTTTCCCCTTATCCCATTCCAAGCTACATGTAAGATTTCTACCTAATATAGCCTCCCAGTTACTCACTGTAGTCTGTCATCGCTTACAAAATGCATACGAGACACTTTGTTGATCTTTCCCACTCAGAGTTCAAACCCCCCTGCTAACAGCAACACTGTCCAGAGCAATTGCTAATCCTCCGAGTTAAACCTGCAACACTTGAGTACGGCCAGTTAAGCTGCAGATAACCGCCCGCCCAGCAGCACGGCGAGATTCAGCCCAAACCTCGCCGATGACGCAGAACTGGTGAGCAACGACAACTCTCAAAAACAGCAACTTTTTTTCTTTTTCTGCTTTGAGCCCCCCCCAGACACACACAATACTAGCAATACCTTCAGCTTCCTCCCACAGCCGTATCACAGGGGTTAAACCACTGGCAGAAGGCCGTGGGGGCACCCGGCAGCTCCCTTCAGCCTGAGCCGCGGGCTCAGAGGTGCCCACGGCAATACTTGAGCGGCGCAGGTTCAGCTGGTGGAGCAGAGCGTGGGCTGCCTCAGCTTGGGACTACCTGGGGTAACTTCTGTGCCCCTGCAGAAGGGGAAATCAGAATTGCAGCAGGACAGTGATGCACTGGCAACAGCAACGTGGAACTTGAAGCAGGCCTGTCCTTGGCAGGCATCTATCGAGGCAGCGCACTTTATTTGTCCTCCTCCATTGTTTAATTCCCAGCTTTCCTCACGCCCAAGGTGTAACTTGCCAGCTTCCCCCAGCCGGCCCCAGCTCACTGACACGCAGGTCTCACCGTTAGGTGTGTCATCCACGCACTTGGTCATTATAGCTGCTATTGATTCTGGCAGCAGATAGCTACGGAACAGAAAGAGATATGTGCAAGGGTTAGCTGATTGCCATCTTCTAGAAAGGGATGCTTTAGCCCCTGAAGACACTGCACTCGGGACTGCTCAGCTACTGCTTCAAGTCCTGAGCAGATGCTCTATGAAAGGGAAAAGGTCTCCAATTTTTAGAGAAATGCACCTGCCTCTCTCTGAAAGCCTGACCCACAATAATTAATGACAACATGGCACTACCCGGGATTTGAAGGTTTGAAGTTTAGCCAAATAAAGATATTCTTGGCTTTATCAAAACCATTTAAGAGCTACCAGGTTTATCTTCCCACATAAGGTAAAGAGTGATTTCAGGAGCTATACATAAAGTAGGCCAAAGTAAGTGTTACAGTTAGGATTTTCGCAGTTCTCAATATACGTGACAAATCAATATGAATTGCTGGTAGCTGATATTTGTTATATTTAATCATTCGGTTGGTTCTTTCTTGACCGAGCCTTCCATTGCTGTACAAACCGTTCCAAAGTAGTTCCCCATTCTGCCATCAGAAGGTGAGACATGTTGTAGTGTCCCTTTCAAAGTGATAATTAGCTCCAATTAACATACATGTTACAAAACAGAAGCTTCAAGAGAAGCAATACACTGGTTGCCTTTCCAGTTCCTCTACAGGGATCAGAGAATAAGAGACTTAACAGTTTCTTAGGGTCTCTCTAGCGATGTTTTAAGGAGGTGAGAATAAATATGTGACCTAAGATCCAGCCAGGAAACTGCTGTGGAAGAGAAGCAGTGCTAGCGCTGGAGAAGAACAAGTAAATCATTACATGGAGACCGTCTTTTTTAAAAGGAAATATAAGTCATGAAACTCAGCATTTGTTGGCACAACCAGTGAAGCCAAAAGCACTGGCTCCTTTCTAGGCACCTATTCACCATGAAGCCCTAAGATCTTCCTGCCTTATCTAGGGAAGGTTAGCTGAGGGAAAATGCAAGCGAGCAAGTACAGATGGAGCTCCTATCCCCACATCACACAAAACCCTTCAAACAAATCTATGAGGTTTGGTTTGTTTCCAACCGCTGTAAATCAAGCAACACGGATTAGTTTGCAAACCTCATCATGAATGGAACCCTACAGGGCTCACACAGCTCTAATTTTAACCCACGCCCCCATACTCTGCACAAACACATATATCCATGAAACAGAATAGCATCCATATCCAAGACTGCCTATTTGTTCATTGCCAAGAAGTAGATTAGAGTTCAATTCATTCTGATTAAAGGATTGGACTGATGTGTGAGCCAATCCTGATTTTTGCCCAACACCACTCAATCACTGTTCACACACTGGCCCAAGTTGATCCTGGCTTTTGTGTAGGCATAAGAATGGTCTCCTCCTGTTTTCAGTGCGCACTCAAACGGGAGCAACCACAGCACTCAGCTGTCAGGCACGGACGGATCGTTGCTGGCATGTATCCATAGCAAAAATGGTCTGTCCAAAGGATGACTGTGGCCACAGCTAGCGCACTTGGTGTCTGGGGGAAAATGAACCCGCTGTGTGAAGCGCTCCCTGCACTTTCTGCATGGGTAGCACACCCACTACCAACCCCCAGCGACACCCGCAGTTAACCTGCTGGAGCGATGGGCTTTTTCCACGCCGCCTGCCTCCACGCAGGCCCCGGCCCCTGGCAACGCGCAAGGGGAACTCACAGAAAACAAAGCGGTCATCCGTATACTGGTGTGCCTCCACACCAAAATAAGAGAGTCCTCTTCTGCCATCTGTATCAGAAGAAAGGACGTGGACCTGTGAGCTAATTTTGCCAGCAGTGCCAACCAAAATACTCCAGAGGTAGTTTAAAAGTATCTTCTCAATACATCTAACAGGAGTAAGCTGCGTCTGAGCTGCTGTCATTCTCTCCTCTCTGCAATGGCCACCTGGGACACGAACCAGCATGTACTTCCTAAGCTCCAGGGGTGGCACTTGCAGCCTGCCACAAAGGTGCGGGGGGGACATCTCACATCTGATGCAGCTCCCTCCTGTGCCTTGTTCCACGGGACAGGCAGGACACATCCCCATCCTCCTCCTACTGCCTGCCCCGTCAGTGCTGTATGTGCAGGCACGCTACGTGGGCAGGTAGCGTAGGTGAAACATACTCAGCAGCACGGGAGAAAATGGCAGCTCAGAACTGAAAGAAAGGCCACTGCTTGAAGCTGCATGAACTCTCCAGCCCCTGAGGAGAGTGGAAAATGGAAACACAGGCTTGGTTTCCAGAAATTCATATCTACAAAAATAAAACACAAAGTGACTCAGAAGAGCGTGTTTTCATACACATGCATACTGTGTATTACAGTTCTGCCAATAATGGGAGTGAATAAAAGGCACAAATACCAGGTTCGTATTCCACACACACAGAGTGGCAATCCTCCCCGGCACAGCCCTCGCCATCAGCAGCCACGTGTCACTCCTGCCATCGAAGGAGCAGGTGCCCCCTTGAGGCTGCATTAGTTTGATCTCCATGTTTTATGTCAGCAATCATCTTTCTTTCTTATTCCCTTATTGCTATTTTACTCACTTGTTCTCTTGTCTGTGGTCACATAATTGTATTTTGCTTTTCTTCTTCCCACTAACTCTTACCCCCCTTACATGTCCTCCAAGTAACTAGGTGTTTACGAGACGTGGCCAAGCATGGTCTTAATCAGAAAAAATGGGGGTGATGTGGAGAGCAGCAAGATTTCAAAGGGATATCTCCCTCTTTCTATAGACCCAGAAGTCAATTGAGAAGGTCACAGCCTTTCTTTGAACAGACCCACTGATACTTTTTGTCATGTATATAAAATCACTCAGCGTGGCACAGGTCTCTAATTTCAGAGATGCTTACAGGCATGTACACCTGTGCGTGGGCCACACAAAAAAGACTGTAAAAAAAATATTTTCCATTTACCATGATAATCAGGGCAAACACTGCCTCGCATGGCCTTTATGGCCGTTTTATAAAGACAAATCCTTCCGTAACGAATGTTTCTTCTAAGTCCAAGAAGCAGGAAGCAGAAAATAGCTGGTGAAGTTTGCCACAGGTCCCTGCCGTGTATGTGTACTGTTGTTCTTTTTCCCGGCCTTTCTTGCTAGTTTTGGAGAGCAGAAACTGTGGGCTGTTTCCGGGATGAATCTGTTTAGGATTCCTCATTGGATGGTATTAGCACAAACAGAGCTTCTGGGAACAATGGCAGAAGAAGGGAAGTTTCATCAGGGTGGGTAAAACAATTAGCCTGAACCAGCGCTACCCTCAAGCCTTGTCAACAATCTACTTGGAGGTCTGAAGAGAGAAGGATGTTTCGAGAAGCCTGTAATTTTGGCTTTTGTTCCTTTTTCCTGGCCCAGTGAATCATCTGTAATACCTGTTCTCATACAGCCATGTCCACCGACTATGTCTGTTACATTACTGCATCTTCATTCTCAGCGAGGAGGACAGAGAGGGTAGAGATGAAAAGGCTGGTTTGGACCCATTCGTTATAACTGTGTTTTCTAAGGCAATACATGAAACCTGTCACTGTCTCTCCTGTAGTTTCCCTCCCCCTTTGCCGGTTTTTTTGGTTGCATATCATGACCAAGAGGCTGGATCATCATGCACTACGGAAATATTAATTCCTTTGCTGTTGCATCTAAAAGCCAAGATGACGAATTTCTGTGCCATGCTACATTATACGGGGATAAAGGAACAAAAGGGTGAAGGACAGTGGCTGCATGGTGTCTTAATCAGATGCAGATCAGCCTAAGAGCATCAGACCATCAAATCCCTGCTCTGCAGCAATCGTGCACCTTTAGTCAGGCTCTGAATGGGCTGAGATAGATTCGGGGCTTTATTGAAAGATCATACAGGATGACTGCAAAATCCCATTACTTGTTGATTAAGTATTGATTGCCTTGGTATTAACAAGCCAGCTAATATGAAGTGACCTCTGAGGCCACTGGTTGGAGGAAAAAAAAAGACAATTTACTAAAACAGGCAGGCAGATGAATAAGAGGGCTAGATCTGCTCTTGGCTTTTAGCTTCGGTTAAAATGTCACACTCGATAGTGCAGATCAATGCCCACTTTATTTCCTTGCAGCCGTCTTATTACCATCATGAGGCTGCCTCCTTTGATGCTTTTTAATGACCCTCTGAACCGCGTGCTCTGCTTACCCACTGCCTTTGACTAAAAGGAAAGGAAAAGCTTTTTTTTCCCCTTGCTGGTGATGGAGTGGCTGAGAACGTGACATTGTGCCAGTATAAGTGGAGCAATGAGGTTTCTCGGGTCACCGGTGCTGCGACTCTGCTCTTTCACTCGGTTTCTAGCTTTTCTTTCTTTCTTTTCTAGATTTCAAAAAGTCTTGCTCCTTTTCATAACTTCAAAACTGGTGAGATATTAAGAGACCACCTACTGACAACTTCTGTCCAACACTCTTATTTGTGTTTTTAAGTGCAATAAGTTTAGCAGCTCTCGTTACATTAATTCCCCTGAAAAGCACCTCACCCAATTATTTTGAATCTAACTTTTTTTCCTTGTTGCCACTTGCAAATATAAGAATTACTTTTGATGGTGAATAAAGAGCACTGGGGGATACAGTTTGAGTCTCCTGAATCAAAATTGGACCGTATTAAGAACCCTGAAAGCTCCGAGGCTTTCCTCTTCAACACGTACACAGTCTTTTAATCTAAGCCTATCTATTGAGCCAAACATAAACTACACGTTAAGAAGATGACAATTCTTATATTCAAAATGCTGCAATTCTGTAAAGCATTTACATAAGCGTATTTAGTTCCCGTTTTATAATTAGTCTGCCAATAATTTGATGTTTTGAAGACGTAGACAAATGCTATACAGAACAGAGATAACTCTGTACCTATCAGGAAAAGACATAAAGGGTATCTGAAACTCCTGGAGAAATTAAGGACATAGGGAAGAGAAGGTGAGTTAGGGAAGCAGCTATTCTGACAGCAAAGATTTTCTTCTGCTTATGAAAGCCTCTAAAGCTTATGAGCCAAAGTTGGATGGACGTTAACATAGAAATCTTGTGCACATGTTTGTAGGCTGGAGACTGGTGAAGGCGGGGGGTGGGGGGCAGAAAAATGAAGTGGAAGGCAAAAAAAGGATGACTGAAAACATCACATCTCTAGGACAGGTCTTAGTTTTAAACAACTAGCCACAGCAGTGGCAACTTCTGCCTTGGAAGTAACCAGTGGGAAGCATTGTGGTAGTAGTATTGTCTGGTGGCTTAACAACTGCTGGCCTGATCCAAAAATCACGGAAAAGCTCCCCACGAATTTCAGCAGACTGTGGTACTTAGAATGTAAATACAAAAATCTCTCATTCGTTCTGCAGTAACAAAATGACATAATTCACGTGCCTCGTATCTCTTCAGTATCTCTCTCTCCTCCCTTGCATTCCTACCGCTCTTCCTTTTCTGTGGTTTTGTGGTAGAAACACGTACAAGAAAAATAATACGCAACATCAAGCGAGTCTTTTGGGAGCATGTAGAAGTTTTGGTAGTATGCAAAGCCATGCTCGCCCTCAACTGCTGAATCAGCCGCAAATGCAGAATCTGGCTTCTTATTTCCTCGTTTCCCTCCTCTCCCCTTCAATGTGATGCTCTTAAAAATCAGAATCATGGGGGTAATCTTTGAAGTGTGAGACCTTGATGGAATGACTTAGATTATTGCTGTATTATTATTATTTATATAGTGCCATAAATGTGCATGATGCTTAGCAGAATAAAAGACGCCACCTCCTGCACCAAACTGCGCAGAACTCCGGTTAATACGGATGGATAATTTCAAGCACACACACACACACACACACAGAGGCACGCATACCCCTCTCCTAGCTCATTTGCAAAGGGGTCCAGAGCTTAGGGAGCTTGCCACTTTTTTTCAAATTAGTCAAGAAAAGTTCCCCCTTAAACTGAAAGCCCAGCTTGAAGGCTGTTGGCCAAATGGAGGCGTGTAGGGGCTCAGATCTGGAGCAAAGCCTAACAGGCTTGTCCATGAACGCATGCCTCTCCAGCACACTGCTTGCTGCAGCTCTAATTATAAATTACCCCCGTAGATACACAGGGGTTCTAGTGAATTAAGCAAAAAATTTAGACTGGCTGATAGGAAAACATGTTTTTGCACAGCATTCCCAATAAGAAATTATACACTTGTTATGCATTACAGTCTGTGCTCAAAATGCTATTTCAGCATTCTCAGTATTAAAAAAGAAATCTTATGTGGTCTTGTGGTGAAAGACTGTGAAGGATTATTTAAAGTAAACTGTAGGGAAATATAAAACAAACCCAGTTAATTTATCACAACAGTGAAGATGCATAAATAAGATGTTTATGAACAACAAGGACAGTTTACCTGTTATATTGCAAAGAATTCATGTTTTCAGGAGCAAAATATTTTCTTTAAAGAAAAAAATTATACCAGTTTTGCTCAGCTCAACTATCTAAAAGTTTGTATGGGAAGCTGCCTGAAAATTGTAGTTCAATGTACTTTTCAATATTTCTAATTATAATCAAGATCTCTTAAGTCTAGTGACAGCAGCGCGCCTCTTCTGAAAACATCTGCATTAGATCAAAGACAGAAACTGGTGCCCAGCTAGCTTTGAGAAGGTGCAGCCCATGAAAGGAAACACACTAGGACAAGAACCTTGGCCACAAGAATCGGGCAACACGCATTGTCTTGAACGGTGCTAGTGCAGCTCCGCACAGGTGAAGTACTAATTACACAGAATCCGTGTAGATCTTTAAAACAACATCGAACAAGTGATGCCCTCGTACACCCCCGTCTTCTACACTAAGCTTCCTTAATTGCTAGGATGCAAATGATGTCAAACCCAACAATCTGTGCCTCAATACCAGCTTGATAATACATTACACTTTGCTTTTCACGATTCAGCCCATTTCCAAAAGCGGAAATCCTAAAAGCAGTTAAAGAAGTGTGAACCAGTACATGACTGTGGACACCGGCCTTCATTTTTATGAGCGCACTTTATAGCAGAACTGCCCAAAGCCCATCTCTGGCTTATCTGGATTTATGTCAAGGTGGTGCTGTTCTTGGGTTTCAGAATGGTATCTGCAGCCTGATGTTCTTTCTTCCGCGCCAGCTGTCCAAGGGGTCACTCCTCTTTCCAGCAGGTGTGGCCCTAGTCACGGTGAGCTATGCGTTTGCCCCCTTTTTAGCAATTTGCCAAACCCAGGAATGAAGAGGAAGTACAATAAACTCCAGAGGGTCAACGTGCAGCATCCTAGTCTTCTACACTACAAATGGCATGAACAGCACATCAAAGCTAGGCAACTCTTGTAGCACAGTATTATTTTTCCTGCATGTCCTTCATTTCACTGCCTTTAAAACAATGAGCTTTTCCAATTGTTGCCTGTTTAATAACACATGCTGTATTCTTTCCTTATGAACTTTTTCCCTGACTCGTTCACTTAGACTGTGAGTTCTACACGGAAGGCTCAGACCTTTGTTTTGCATTTGTGATATTTAACAGCACGCCGCCCTGATTTGTTTACAGTCCATACATACTACAACACGAGTAAAAAAAGTAGGAGATGGGAAGCAAAAATTTCATCTTCAAAACTTTATGGCCAGCAGGATTGCTCCAAGTTAGCAGGCCATCGGATGAAGTGGGGTACCCGATTGCTCACGAGGTTGCTGTTTCAGGCCACATTCATACTCACACAAGTATTATTGCATTGGTTCATGATTTCTTTCCACCTGAAAACCACACAGGCTAGGGAATTACTAGATTTGAACCAAAGGGGGCATTCAGAAATAGGAAAGCAGAGTCACGAAAAAAGCCCCGGCATACCAAACTGCTCATGAGACGGTCCAAATCCACCCTGTAACAGCTCGGTTGCTTCCAAAAGAGAGGCAGTGCATGCTTTCATCCCCATCCTGTGCCGCACTCCCTGAAGGGGGAACATAATCTTTGGATGATTATACGTTTTTCTAATTCAGGTAGCACTTCCGCACTAGGGTGGCGTGATAGACATTCTCAACACACCAGCTGGACAGCCAGATAGATAGAATAGATAGATCATATTTCAGTAAAATGGCCGCCTCCTCAGGAATGCCAATTGTAATTTAAAAAATGGTGACAAGTGCTTCTTAGCCTGTGAACTTTCATATTGCTGGGCTGAGCGAAATGGGTGCAGTTTTCCTTTAAATTTTGCTAGTAATGAGATGGTATACAAAGTGACAGACTACATTGTTCTTTTTCCCTTTTAAAGGTCATGTGCAAGAAAACCTCTCTAGTTAAATCTATCCATTTAAAATCACCATTAGGTCACAAAAAGCAGCCTCAACATGCTAAGAGGCTTCATTTGAAAATACATGCCAGGGTCTAGCTTCCATAGGTCTGCTTTATGAAGTGATACTTTGGAAGGTACGCTCCAGCGTTCTGTTACAAAATCTTTGATTTGCTTTTGATACCTATTTTCACCCTTTTGGATGTGACCAGATTTCCGTGCATATCACATTTTTAATAAGAAAGGAAACAAGCAGGTGTTGATGTGTGGCATATAACTGCAACAATTCCAACTGCATTTGTCTAGTGGAGATGAGTAACACTTTTCAGCAAGGTATACACTGAGGTATAATGAAAGCAGGACGGAAACCCCCTCCTGAATTGGGATCCTATCAAGCATAAATTTAAATTTCACTTTAATTTGTTACAGGACACTGTTGAAAAGTAACAGCATTTAAAGATTACTGAGCAGACGCTAATGTGGTTCAAACAGACAATATTAATAATCTTGATATTACTTAATAACACATGTTTTCCCTTCAAAGACTTTTACTGCAGAGCAAAAAGCACACTGAAATACTGATATGGATTCCACTTGCAATGCAGATGGCACATTCACCCAAAGCGCAGGGCGGAGAGAGCTCTCCAGCACAACAGTCAGCTGCATGAGCTACACAGCGCTGGATGCACGGCTATCTCGTGTCTGAGTGAAACCTAAAGCATTGACATCGTTGCTAATTAAGAACTAAATTGTTTTTTACTTCCCAGCATCCCTTTACACAAAACATTTTAACAACAGCAGCAATTTCACAGAAGAAATGTATGAAAAACCCCATAATTTCTTCCAAGGAAGTTGCAAGTGTTCTGTCACCAGTGGAAAACACATCACATTTGATAAATCACTGTGTTCTCAGTCTTCAACACTTACTTCAACCTAGATGCAATATGCAAAAGCTCAGGAAAGGAGAGCTAGACGGACAGCAGATCCTCTAGTCTAAGGAGTAAAAGAAAAAGAACAAAACCAAAACCAAAACCCTACCACTGTTTGGGTCCTTGGAAACAGAAATTCCACGTTGAGACAACTGCTTTGCATTTCCAAATGAAATAATATTAAATACTTTGGCGTAGTATTGCGGGGTTGGCTGGTGCCAGTTTTACTTATGCTAAGCAGTGATTTACTTTGGAAATAGCCAATTCTTTTCCAAGAGCTCCGCTGATGTGTGGATGTCACATGCTGTCCCGTAATAAAAAGCACGTTTTCTGCAATTTTGTAAGAATCAAAATTCATAACACTTTTTATTCAAAAGGTTTTTAATTAAGTACCACATTATTGCTACTTGCATTGCTTTCTCATTATGGACCAAACTTTCAAATGAGCTCACAGACACATTTTCAAGTGCTCAGTACTCGCTAGATTTTCAAAAGAGCTCAGCTCCTATTTCAGCACCTAAAAAAAGAGCTAGTGTTTCAGCAGTGCTCAGAGATGATCTCTGTTAATAAACCTGTCCTATACATCTGAAATAACAGCAGGCATACACGTCACTCTATATATTCTAAACACCTTCTTTTAACACAGCCTCCTGAAAAGTGGTATACTGGCATGACCGTGCCTTTCACCGTTAAAATATTTGAAAAGCTCAGCTATTTCCTTGGACTTGTAGGCTTGCAAAAACAATCCTATGAAAAAAAAGCTCTTCAGCTTCAATTGGTGATTATTAAAACTTTAAAAGAAACACATCCTACAGAAAACAATTAACAACATCTGAAGATTCCTCTGCCTGCCTAGATGCCTTAATCCGGATGGTTAATTATAAATTAAATTTATCACGTACATGCAAAAAATATACATAGAGTCGCCCAACAATTTGAGATAATGCAAACATGAAGGGAAAGACTTCTGTAAAGACGACTGTGTGAAAAGTAAAAGGATTAGCTTCAAATGATTATCCCTGGCATCTGACAAACCGTACACACACCTTACTTTAGCTCAAATTTGCCTTGCCAATCAGGCTGTTAAATTACATAACAATTTGATGTCTCTTAACAAAAGATAGCATCCCGGGTGTTAGCTTCTATTGTGGTAGACAGAGAAATTGATTTCCTGCCTACAATCTTTTTTATTTTTTCCTCTAATTTTACATTTTTACTGGGATACATATTACTTTTCTTTTTTTCTTTTTTTTTTTTTTTTTGGTGAGACACTCAGTATTCCCTATGCGTTGTTAGTCGTTTTGTTGTGACCACATACACATAGAGAAAGAAATAAATAATTCTTTTCAATTCTTTCAGGGATACAGATGAACGTAATCTGTGTTGTGTTCACTTTGTTATTACTTTATGTAAGAGGTGACACAAAACCAGCAAAGCCAAAGCAGAATCAGGAGATACATATGCTTTCTTTCTGCCTTACACACACGCACACTCACAAATACATGACACTTGTTAAGTGGCAGGGATGTACCATGAGCATCTCGTACATTTTATCTTCATACGTTTATGCTGATTATTAAATACGAGAGGTTAAAGAGTTTTCTGAGAAAGGCAGAGGAAAATGGCATTACTTTGATTTGCGTGTTGAAAACACAAATGAGCCAACACTATATGAAAAGCAGTATTATCATGACAGTAACAAAGGGAACTGCCAAGCTGGAAAGACGGACAGCAGCACGCTATTCGCCTGCCTGCCAGGTCCCTTTGGGGGCAAAGCACAGACCCTACTGCACAAACTACTCTATATCACTGCCTTGTTTTCTTTCCTTGCATCACAGATGCAAGTATTGTATCACTCTGAAAGACCACAATAATTTGGGGGTTTGCGGCTATCAGCTTATACGTTAAAAATAATTGAAGGCCATGCTTCAACCCTATCGGTAACATATGCAAATTTTACTTGATGGCTTTTAGCAATTATGAATATTTCTACTTTTTTCTACGCCTGCTACAAGACATTGTGAATATTCTGCATAGCATGGAGAGAGAGAGAAATCTCAATGCAGCATGCTTTGAGGTTGCTAATAATTGATTTGACTGACCACATGTGAAGGGCAGGGTAAGCCTGAACACCAGACACGCTGTTCATTTACAGGAAGACAGTGCATTCACAGGCAGGGAATTTGGTTAATTGCACAGATCAGTATGTCAGAACTCCCTCACGGCAGGCTACTTACGGTGAAAACATTTCTTATTGGGTTCCACTTCTGCATTTGACTCACCTTCGGTTACCAGTACCATGAAATATGTTAGAGAGTGGACAAAGGAGTTCTAGTCTATGTATGGCAGCCTGTATCCTCACCTGGTGAGATCAGATCAACCCTAATTTCCACCAAACTATCTATGCGCTTTGGTTTTTCACTTGCCTAGACTATTCTTTTTTTGCATGCGGCCCTGACTCTCCTTCTTCCTTTCTTCATGCTAAGCAACTTCCATTGAGAAAATAATCTTCCACTGTGGCCTCTGATGGTTCCCCCTTCACAAACCTGCTGCCTGTCAAAGAACAGTCCCCAAATGGCACATTTGTGTGGTGAATGGCTGCCCCCTTGAGTATGTTCTCCAGTGCACCCAGTCTAACACCAGAGCGAACATGGAGGGTCTGCAGAAACCTGGGAGAAGAAAACAACATCAAAACCAGAGATTCCCTCTCTCTGATCTCCAGCAGGAAGAGTAGGATTTAGTTATCTAGTCAAACATCTGCTGTGTCACCGGGACTACAGGGAGTACGCCGCACTGGTCAGTCCCCAGCATTTGAGGACAAGTGGCACATACTGTCATTTGAGATGTTGCTGGTTTTCCCTTAGCTTAAGAATACCAAATAACAGCAGCGTTGACTTTTTACAGATCCTTATTCTGCACTGATCTTGTCTCTGATTCTAAGGCCATATGTCTCAAGGCTGGTTTGAATACTTGGTTGCCAAAAGCCTCAGGAATGAAGCCGTTTAATTGAAGTGTATGTTGCTGTGCAGCAACATAAGAGGAACACACCTAAACCAAATTCACTTCACATACAGTCTTCAAAGTAAAGCGTACACTGGGAAAAATATTCTCATCATAAGGGACATTCCATGAGTGAGACAGCAAAGCCCATGACTATATTATACTACTCAACCTAAATTTACTCCGTAATTGTATGGAAAACCACAGAAAAATGTTGTCATGTTGTCCTTGAAGCTGGTAGCTTCAGTAGCTGGACACAATTCCTTCTGAAGGACACCTGGTAGGCATTGCAGAGCAGTGCCTTAGAGGACTAGGTGTGAGATTTTGCCATTAGCAAAATAGTTCTTCTCCTACAACAGCAGGCCATGGGATCCTCACCGTTTTTGACCAATCCAAACAGTGCCTTGAGACCAAGCAAAGCCACCAAATCCTAACTATCAGTGCTGCCTGCCACATAATCGGAAACTGTAATGCCCAGAAGATTGATGTTGAAAGGGAAAATGTTAAAATATGACCCATCTTCAGGCACTATAGGCTTTGAGAGAGAGGTTCAAATTTATAAGGAGAAAGGGAGCTTTATGTATAGATGACTCTTCAACTTTTGCTATTTTACAATAAGCAGGCCTATCTCCTCAGTGTGCCCAGATGGCCCAAAAGGCCAAGACCCTCCTGGCTTGTATCAGAAATTGTGACCAGCAGGAGTAGGGAANCTTCATATTGGTGGAAGACAGTGAGGGTTAGAGGACACTGTTTCAGAGAGGAAAAGATAAATAGCCTGAAAAGAAGATGAGATTTTCCATTCACCCTGAGGTGCAGGGAGGGCAGGGGAGGGGTGAAATAAGAGGAAAAAAGACAGGTAGAGCTGGAGGAGAAAAATGAGATTCTGCCTGGTGTTTCATTAAACAAAACAAAAAAATGCAATTGGTTCAGAAAAAAAGAACAATTTAATTTTGTAGGCAAAAGGCTCCTGGCTTCACTTCCTAGTGGAACAATTTGGTTTTACGAGAGGAGACTTTCCAAGCCAACCGTGACTGTACATATGGCACAGCTTGATACCTGCTCTCTGTATCCTGATGGCTCAGCTACTGAATTTGTCACATTCTTTTGCTACTCTGAGTTTTTCAAGAAATGCTGTAGTGCTTCCTGCTCTTAGGAGTTATTTACAGCAAATTTATGAGTCTGCAGAAGTATCTGCCAAAAAGTAAAGGGGGAAAAAAAAAAAAGAACAGAACAAAATCAAGTAAGTTATTAACTGCAAATTATTTGTCAAGCTCCTGTTGCCAACTTTTCCAGACATAGACCAACATTTGACCATGCTAAAATGTCCAACATACTGTCCACGAGCTCCCTTGCAAATGCCTCTGAATGAAAGTGCTGCAAAGACCGCAAGATTAACCATAGCTGCAGGAGCACAGAAAAAGATCACGGTAAAATGGTACAGCAGTGGCTGTACCCAAGACCAGGATTCACCATTCACATCCCAGCTAATCAACCTGTTCAACACCTCCTGCTCCCACCAAATTGCTGTTGCAACATCTGTGCTTCACAGCTAGAAAAAAAATACCGGAGTTGAGGGTACCTCCCAGATGTCCTCACAGCACTCGCTTCATCCCACCATATGCCTTTCCACAGGGCCCATCCCTGCAGTTGACTTCTCAGGCTCCAACTCGAAATGGTTCTGACCACAGTCAACATTAATGAGCCCTCTGACGCCATTCAAGCGTACATAGGTTTCCAAGCAGCGAGCTGAATCCGAGCCTCCATGATTTGCTCTGCTGCACTGCGATTTGCAGTTAAGAAAACGAGGAGAACTTAGCTACAAACTTCTTCAACTGCTGCTTTGATTAGGTTCAGCAAATAACTCAGCTGGGTTCAGGTCTGCCTTCTATTTTCATCTTAGTGCCTCCTCAACTTGGCCCTATACTTTGGGGCACACGGAATCACGTTTATCTGGAATACTTCAATACTCTATTAGCTCGTGTTAACAAAAGCCTTTAGTAGACCTCTGGGCGTGCATTCTTCTGGTCAGGGGCTCACAGGCTATTTGATGAACTGGCCTGACAGTACTGCAGTAATATGTAGATTGCATATCTGTGCACTTACCATATAAAAACACTATGGACAATATATTTTGCTTGCCTTGCTGCATGATGAACAGCCAAACTGGAAAGGACTTCTGCTGGGATGAGCCAATGAAATCCTTTTTTTTATTATTTTATGTTTCCTGTGTCCATGCGATTGGAATAAACTGTAAATTAGGTGTTATAGCACTGTAGTTTGGGTAGATGTGATGTTTTAGAAATGTAGCTTTAGTTTGTTATAACATAATAGCAGCTTTGCTTTGTTGTGACAGTGGCAATAAAATAAAGTTACTACAATGTATAATGCTGTAACCAACCAAAACTAGTCTAACAAACAGCAAATCAAGGGGAGCAATACCCACCCAGCACTTTATGTACAGAAATATTGATGATCTGTGCTTAAACTTCCCAGGTTAGAAAGTTTCCATTTTTCAAGAGATCAAATGATGGCGATCTGCTCCCTCTGCTCTCTGAGGTGAATGCCAAAACAGGGTTCTTACCATTTTCATGCACTGCTAATAATTGCAAACTATAGAGGAGATTATATAAATGTATATATGTGGTTTTTTTTCCTACGTAAGTAAAGATTTCTGGCAGTTCCAACAGCCTACAGTTACTATTACACGTTAGTCACAGTTTATTCACATCAGAAGACCAGTGGAAGGTTCAGACAGGCAGGGGACTAAAGATGGATCTCTCATATAGTTATAAAAGGATTTCCATTTGTTAACAGCTCTGCCTATGAAGTATGCAGTGACATTTTCCTACTGTGCTATTTTCATGCCTCCTGAGATGCCAGGTTATAATGCAAAACATCTGAATCATTAAATTTATACAGTTATTTAATAACCCATGTAAAATACATGGCAACATTGCTTCTTTTAAAACATATGCACCTCATAAGAAAACAATTTCCTGCGCTAGGCGGTGTAGTCAGATTTCAGTAGTTTCTGTTGGGCAGAAAGGGTTCAAACTTCCATCTTCTGTGCATCCAGGAGCCATGTTACCAAACACCACCAGGCTACTGCAGACAGACTCTTTTGGAGAAAATCATCTCCTCCATGGAGGTGATTAGCTTTAAATAGAATATGTACTATATATAAATATAGAGAGGTATAAATACATATCCAAAGTAAGCTAGCAATAGCGCAAAGGTGAAACATCAGCCTCGTCTAGCAAAACATTAAACACATTCTTCACCTTATACCGTGCGTGTTTTCTCATAAGCCTTAGAAGCACAAGGCGTGTCCTCAAGAACGCCCTAAGACTTGCTCGGGGTCTAAAACAGAATTTAGTTTTCTGGGAATTGGCTATAATTCTTACTGTTTTCAGGAGGTCCCTTCTAGCTCCCACACTTGGAGACAAATTCTCGCAGTTGCAGAATAGACGTTTCTTTAACAGAGTTTTTACAAGACCCCATGACAGACAACTGCTAATATGGAACGTGAGGAGAGAAAAATATTGCTGGCACAAGCAGGATTCAGCAGAGAGAGGGTCAATTCTGTTTATAGACTTGCTGAAGTTTTTTGGTTGGTTAAAAAGCTGACAGACTGCATTACAGCTAACATTCCCATATTGATTATACCATTTCTAAGCCTGCCCTCACTGTGACAGGAGCGGCATAATTAGTTTTTTCCTTGTTAAATATTTGTAAATCATTCATACTTTTACGGGTTACATAACCTGGCTGTTACCTTCAAATAATCTTCTTGTAGCTTGTTTAAACGCGGAAAAAGCTGCCGCAGCACCGCGTGGTTTCTGCCCTGCTGCGAGGGTGGGCCAGCAGAAGGGAGGAACCTCTCCAGGGTACGGCAGTGCCGTCGGTGCTGTGGCGGCGTGCGGCCAGGGCTTGGCCGTGGATGTGCTCCAGGAGGGACAAGGCGGCACCTCCTGTAGCCCGACTGCCCCTTCAGCCCCGCGCCGGCAGCAAGAGGGTGAGAGTAACAGAGTTTGTAAGAGGTACGGCAGCGGTAAAAGCTGCCAAGGATGAGTCCTGCAACTGCTCCAGGGCAAGAGTGATGTAGTTCTGATGCAAAACAGGGCCCTAATTCAGCAGGGCCTTAAGCACATGTTTGAGTCTCATTGACTTCGGTGGAACCACGCGAGCGTTTAAATGCTTCCCTGAATACCGGATAACTGTACAAGAGAACAAGGTGCGTGGGGGGGATAACAAGATAACATAATGAAATTATAGTTTTTAGGGTAGAAGAGTGGAAGTTGTTTTGGAGTTATTCTAGCAAAGATACACCTACGGAGGTTAAATGCACAAAATTAGATTCCCACAGTACGACTTTAGAGGCTAGGTTATACGGAAGTATTGTTTCAGAAACCTTTTTATCTCTTTGGTTTAGTAAACAAACTGAAATAGTATCATGCCAAATAAAGGCAGAAGATACTTGATATATTTGGTATTTCCTTGGATTTTAAAAATTCCTTCTCCCTTTGCGTTGTATAGACATTTATAGACATGACAAAAAGAGATTAGGTTCTTATACTCACTACTGTTAGCATTAATCAGATTTAAACATGATGCAAGTTGAATGAACCTCAAAAAAAGGTTTTGTTCATTTCAGATAACCTTTCAGGAGTGAGGTCTTCAGGACTTTCTTGTTCTGGCAGGGTCAGAAATACCATGTTACTTGAGTATTCCTCTCCCTTATCTAAACCAGGAGGTGCTGAAGCATGTAAAAATACGGTGAGAAAACACTAACTTTCAAACTGCAAAAAGGATGTGTTTAGCAGAGGTTTTGCTGATGGGCAATTTTCGCTACACCCAGACTGACTTGCCTCTCCCAAGTATCAATGGGGGAACAAGTCTTCTAGTCTACAAAGTACACCCAGATTTTTTTGTTGTTGTTATTCCACACTGTTTTCCCTTTGTTCCTCCTTTTATAGATTTTTATTTCTCATACTTCACTCTTCTATGAAAGACCAGATAAATAAGCCTGTGGCATCAATAACAGTTTCCTGATCTATCTGAAGCAGATATAAGAACCTGTGGAATTCTACAGTGGCCAGAATCCAAAATTAATCCTGGATCAGTTTTACATTTGGCAAATATTTCTGTGATTGGCAATATCAGTGTTTTAAACCTAATCTTGAATTTTGGGTTCAAAATCCAATTTTAGGTTGAAAAGCAAAATCCCAAATGCAAATAGGCAGTAGTTACAGTCCTGGAGGGGGAAAAAAAAAAAAAAAAAAAATCAAAGCACAATCTCACATCCAAACACCCTCAAAGCTTCAGACCAACAGACTAAACCAAAAAATAGACCAGACTGCTGCTAAGATCTTTGATGGCAAAAATCTGGATCTGGATTTTAAATTTGGAAAGCTGCAGTAACGTGAACCGTAGTAGTTTTAGAGAATATAATACCGAACTTTCATTGTCTCTTTTGTAGATAGGTAGTCTAATTATCTTGAAGGTATTCATTTGCGTATGTCACGTAACTTAGAAAATAACGTTCCTTTTATCGACGCAACGCGCACAGCTATCAGCGAGGATCAGTGTATATTTGAATCACGGTCGGGGCAGCTATGCCAGAGAACATTCTAGTTCCTGAACTGGGTCTACAACAATCCAGCAAACCGCTCTAAAGTTAGCACCAACCGGTTTTGCAAAGCAGTTACCCATGCCCAATCCCGCTAGCTCAAGCGCCTACAAGCAGTGCTTGTTACAATGATCATTAGAACCAGGCTTTCCAAATGACGCCTCTGCCCTTCTTCACACACGATGATATTTAGATATTTGTTTCCCTCAAAAAACAAAGGACACATAAGTAGTTTTCACAATTAAAGAGATAATCATGTTGCCAATGATAATGGATTTGTGCATGGTTTTCCTCCAATACAGCACACGTATTGACACGATGTTCGATGCAGGAAGCGATTGATATAGTTTTGAAGACGCAAAAGAATTTTCTCCTATTTCCACCGTTTATTCTATATGAGATATTGGAACCTGTTCAATAAGTGTAATAAGCATAAATTGTGGCACTTATAATACTATTTGCTAGATTAATATAGGGTAGTATTTTTTTTAATGCCAGTTAGAAATAAATGGTTGGATATCTTTCAAACTCAATGGATTTAGACTGAATCAATCCAAACCTTGAAAGCAAATCTAGAGACTAAAATTGATAATCTCCCCATTAATTTGGTATGCACACACCCCCTTGGAAAGCACTTTACAAGTACAAGAAAGTAAAGCTATAGCAGTGGGATGTCCAATCTCTTCCTGAAGGGATTTTTTTTTTTTCCTTTTTCTTTTTAAACCATTTCTTCAGACATCCGTAACAGACAATTCTCTCAGCCAGTATTTTTTCAGTTTTATTCTCTTTAGGTGATTTGACATCTGTACTGTTTGGTACTGACTAATTTCCAAGTCCTGCGAGACAATTTCTTAGCAGTTGCAATTCATCAAAACCCTAATGAATTCTGATAGAATTCTTGGGGACCGGTTTTGCGTCCTCTCTGTGGAGGGACTGCACAACGCGCCCGACGTATTTAAACCACATTAAGAGACTAAACGTATTTAATCAATATTGCTCACAAGAAACCTGAAGAGCCACATACTAAACACCAAAGACACGACCCTCGATGCTGTCACCAAAGCAATGATACTACAAGCACAGCTGAGACACGCCGACCACATGTGCCAAGAGGCAACCGAAAAGGATAGACAGCTGAGAGTGCACAAGTGGTCAGGAAAAAGTCTAAGTGAACAACTGCCTGCAAACACGGAGGGGCTGACATTGTGGAATAAGTTGTAAACGATGGAGGCAGAGAAGACGCCTTTGAGGGCTCCAGGAAAAGTACTGGTTCAGGTACATTGTCACATTCAAAGTAACTTGGATATCTTTAGATATTTTGGAAGCAAACTGGAAAAACGAGACACTGCACCAGCTGCTTGTTGATTCAAAAATAAAGATCCAGTTTTATTTAGATTCTCAACCTATTAAACTGGTTCTCGGAGGAGTGGCTGTGGGGACTCGATCTCCATGATTTGGGGAAACTTGCTGGGAAAGAGGGAATAAAAAGGTAGTTCAGAGAAGCCAGATGGGGAGGCTAAGAATCTGGCAAATATCCCTTTCCCACATTTCTTCTAAAACTCAAAATAAATCTGAAAATCTCTGACATTTGAAAAGAAGTCTGGCTATTTCTTCCCACATTATGTTTTCTTTTTACTCGCTTTTGCACAGGGTCTTACGGGAAGCAGAGACTAGTGCCAACGTAATGCAAGGAAGCAAGCTGTGCTGATAATCTCAGAACGGCCCCCTTTTCTCATGAGATATTCCAGCCCAATTTCATGTACACAAGCAATTCAGAGGGCAAGACTCACTGGTGTGCTCTGGCTATTCTGGCAACGTAAGGCAGCCATAAAACCCGCTTAACTGGCCAGCACAACCGGATTTGCAGCTGCTTTGTATCACCAGAGTGAAGCAAAGCTGCCAGAGCATACCAATGAATCTGGCTCCGGTAGTTCGGAGGAACTCGGCATCAGTTTGCAAACTTATCAGCATTTTTCCAAATCAGACCTCCAAATCTTTTGAGATTCACTTATCACTGTAAAACAACACGTCTGTGGAAGAGATTTGTCATAGGACACAGGAGTGTATCCAGCTTCAGAAGCCACAGGAATTTTGATATCGTGGTAGTTACACTATGTCAAAGCACCTACCCTTAAAAAAGTTATTATTTAAAGTGCCGTCGTGTTTTGGACTATGTAAGCGTGTCAAAGTAAGTAGTAACTTCTGGTACTTAACAGACAGATTTTTCTTATGTCTGAGAGGAGTAACAAAATTCAGGGCATTTCACTACCAGTGAATCTCTAATGAGCGGGTAGTAAAAATGCCTGCCTTACTGACTTGTCAGGGGATATCAAATTTGCTCACTTCTGACTCAGTAATTACCCACCAAAAATGTAGATCAAGTGGTCATCACCCAAATTAGTACCTGCCAAAGATTACTTTTGGAAAGGCTGTCAGCTAAGAAACAGGAAATGAGTTGCAAAATATTATTAAAACTCGAAAATAACAGCTTTAAGGTATGAACTACCACTCAAGCACACAAAGGATCGAAGGCAGGAAACAGAGCCCGCCCGGGGAACCGGGCACAGAGAGGGGTTGATGGCCGGGGACCTGACTGGCGAACAACAGGGGAGCGACGCCAGCTGCCACGTCCTCGCCCCATTCTGCTTCCTCCCATCGGACCCCGCACGTTAATCTTCTCCGAAGCCCTGCTGTAGTTCCTGCTGAACCGCGCTTACGTGGCATTCGGACAGAGCGCCATGTCGCACGGCTCAGCCCGGGAGGGGGACGAACAGCCCAACACTAAAGCCCTCCCTAGGACCTGGGGGAGAGGGTTTCAATCCGCTGCTCTGCCTGCCACAAGCCTTCAGTGTGAGCAGCTGAAATCTCTCCATGCCTCAACGTCCCATTTTCAGACTGAACGTGTCTCTACTTGACAAGAGAATTAATTTCAGCAACTGGAACAAACTATAGCCCACTAAAGTTACAGTAAGTGTCGTATATTGCCAAAACTGAGCCCAGGTCATTAAAACCATGCCAGAAGAGCAAAACAGGGGCTGACCATTGTTTTCCGTGTTCCAGCAACATTCAAATATGAAACGGAGGTGATGATGATAATAATAATCACCGTATGATGCACATTTCAGCGCCAAATACTTTGCAGTTAGCTGCAGGCAGCGCCATAGGTATGTCAACTGTCTCTTGTGAAAGGTGGCAACCAACTGGCTTAAAGCAAACTCAAATAATAGTTCTGGGAGCAGGGCTGGTTGGTTTTTTTGTTGTTGTTGTTGGTTGTTTGGGGTTTTTTTTTGTTTGTTTGTTTGTTTGTTTGTTTTTTTTAACTCCTAGAACCTCAGTGCAAACCATCAGTCTTACTGCAAGGGGCCTCATGGTATATATCTGCTTACCCTCGCTGGGCAGCAGTTTTGTTTTTAAAAGCCATGGTTTAAATTTGTTGGGAAAAACAAACAAACAAAAAAACCCCCCAAAAAAGTCTCTCTTTCCTGTGAGCTACATAAATCAACCTTTCTCTCCTCTCTGCTTTTTTTTAGAGATATGGATACGGCTGAATCAAATCTGCCAGTACCTGCATCTCTATTTCCAGGGACTAATCAAGTCTACTTCTCTGCACCAGAGCTGACCTGTTTGTAGACCTTAACAGACCTGTGAATGCTGTATTAGAGCATCAGTGCTGGATACCACTGGACATCTGAGGTCAGAGTTATGCATTTGTCCCCACACCCTGTGGGAGGGCTCTCAGCAGAGCACTTGGAAATAGCAACGCTTTGAAAATAAATCCATATGTTAAACAAAGACAGTCAGAGACAGAAACAAAGGGGTAGAAATAAATTGTTGATCGCTAGCTTGCTAAAAGGCTTACCATGAAGTGCTTCAGCAGTCACTATTAGGACTGGTGGTGTTTAATATATTCATTAGCGTTCTGGAGAAGAGAGGGGAAGGTGACAAAATTTGCACAGGGCGCAAAAATATTTAGGTTAGTCATGATTACAAAAGATTAGAAGAAACTAGACAGATGCGCAGCATGAAGACAGATGAAATTCACTGTTCATAAATGCAAGGTAATGCATATTTGAATGAATAATTTTTAAAACTCATGCACAAGGCTAGGCTGTAAATTAACTAACCACTCGGGGAAAAGAGAGGGAGGAGAAACCATGTGCCACTTTGGACAACTGAACGAAAAAGTGGAACAACTGGAAGCAGCAGCCAAAAAAAGTAAATGTGTTGTTGGACTGTATAAAGAACAGGATGGAAATTAATACTCAAATACTACGTCACTGAATAACTGGATGGTGTACCCTATCTGAAATGCTGTACCGAGCTACATTCAACTCATCTAAAAAAACCATAAAGCTGAAATAGAAACGGGCAACAAAAATGATTAGTGGCAGAAGGAAAGACTGTGAAGATTGGGGCTGCTTAGTTTATTGAAGAGAAATAAAAAGGGGACATGAGAGAGTTAATGAAAGTTACAGAGAAGATCAATTGCCTGTTCCTAGTTTCCTCTCCTCCTAATGCAACAACACTGAAAAACAACACATTTAAAAGGCAGTAAGGAAAATATTATTTTACACAGTTCATAATTAACCTATAGAACCGATTGCCACAAGATATCCTTCTGGCTAAGGACTTAATATGATATAAAATAGTTTAATTTAGACGCTTATGTGAATAATGAGGACATCCTAGCTAGGATTAAGATAAATATCTTAGAAAGGCTGAAAAGCCTAATGCTTTGTGACAGAAATGAACCATGGGCTGATGGAGGTTGGAGAGAAACATCCTTTTTGGGCAATAAAGAATGTCTTTGTCTTCCCTTGAGCCATTTGGTACCGAGTATTCCCGAAAGCTGCATCGGGGGCTGAATGGACTGACAGTCCAGTCTCACCAGGCACGTCTAAAGCAACATCCCTTCGCGCCGACCTGAAGTTGGCGTCTCCACTGCCTTCACTGAGGCCAGGATTTCAGACTTTGGTTTTCGGACTGTGTTTACTGTGGAGGCAAGAAGAAGAGAGGGAGGAGAATTTGGGATCTGAGACTGAGTGACTTAGAGCAAATTAATACCAACTGTTGGGTGTACTTCAGAGAGGGGAAAACAGCGTCTTCGGCCTTATGCCACTAAACCTGTCCAGGTTGTCCGATTTGCGTACCATGGCTCATTTTGTTTAGTAGACGGTAACATCACGTTAACACACAAGTACAAATAAAGCTCTCTAATCAGCTAAGGTGTCGGAATCCTGCCAGTTTC
Organism: Scopus umbretta; assembly: GCA_013400535.1. Taxonomy (NCBI): domain Eukaryota; kingdom Metazoa; phylum Chordata; class Aves; order Pelecaniformes; family Scopidae; genus Scopus; species Scopus umbretta. The sequence goes on from VZTL01016603.1 coordinate 74,203, forward strand.
CATAATGTATCTATCCCAACCTCTGTGAGCAAAAAAGGGGAAAAAAGTTTAATAATGCTAAGAGAGAAAAGCTATCGCTGCCTAAATCCCTCTGAATGGGAACCTGATCTCTTGGGTACATTGGCAAAACCTGATCTTGGAGCTTCATGGAAGCTTTCTGTAAAAATCACTTTGTTTCAAATATGGCCCACCCAAGTACAAACAGGGTTTTTTCCCCTTTACAGCTACCCAGTTAAGGAAATGTCTGTAGTGCAGAACTAAATCTGATTCAATGATTAATACGTAAACAGAATTTGACTGGCTCTTCTTTTGTGCTTATCGCCAAGATACAATCTGGCACAACAGTTTTGTTTGATAGACAGCCCTGGCCTGTGCTTGTCAACTAGCCAATATAAAAATAACATTATTACTGTATAATCTCGAATTAGGCTGTAAAATATTTCAATTGTGTGACACACATGATGAGAAGATTTTAGAGTTCTCACATGTTTACATAATTAGCACCGCATGTTTGTTAAATTAAGGTATCGCTATCACCTTTATTACCATATCCCTCCTCCTCCACTGCGGTGTCTGTTTCTTGTGTAGCCTCACACGTGTTAACTTTTCAAAGGCAACAGAAAAAGGAGCCTGCGTCTCAGTGAGGATTCTCCTACTTCTGTGCAATTCTAATAAAAGGGATCCGAATACCCACCCTTTCTCACAGCCCTTCAAAAAAAAATAGCTGCTGAGGTGCAACTCAAGTAAGGAAAAGAAAGCACAAGAGGGAAATGGCCTCAAAGACCTGACTTCAGGTGTATTTAATCCTTCCACTACTGGTTTAAAAGTATTAAGTAGCCATAGGCTATCCCTGGGTAGAAAGACGGTTCAGTGACATCCCTTTTGTAAATATGTAGCTGCTCAGCCTCCTCCTAAACTCCACATTGAAGTCTGCTGCTTTTTCAGATTAATTCAGTTTGAATACTGCTGACTGTCTGTCACTACAGTCATATGTCACTGGTAGCAGCTCAGAAAGCCTAACCCCTTCTCTAATGTCATTGCACACAATTCATTTTTAAATGCAGTGTAATAGTTTAGGAATACCAGTAAAACAGTGGGGGGGGGGAGGCATTTTCAATTTAAAGGGTGTGTAACACTGTTTATAACACGGTATTAGATGAGCCAAACATGCTTCCTTGTGAGGGGCACATATGGTACAGGTGAGACTTGCAGAAGTACAGTTCTAGTAATTCTCGAGACTGTTAATAAGAATATGGCAGTCTTAAACCACGTGGCACGTTATTACCAATAATGCTATTTAATTGGGTGATCTTTCTCAAAGAGCCAGGTACCGCCTGGAACAAAAGCATCTAAAGCCACACCAGAACAACCGCAGCCACAAAACCAGGCTCCACCAGCACCGTAGGGCACCGGGCTTGGATTCCGTTCAGCCTGCAGGACTGCGTCAGAGGTTCAGCTCAGTATACGCAGACATGGGCCACAAGCCGGGAACAGCTGCAGAGAAGGTCACGAAGGTTTGGCTGCAGGGCTCTGACTGAGGCCCGTTTCTACAAAGACACACTTGGCTCCAAATTTACACTTTCAAAATATTTAAGACGTGTACATAAAATGAAAACCCGACATTTTATGACCCCAGCTGTGCTCACCGTCTCCCCTACCGCTTCGTTCATGTCAAGGAAGTGGCGAAATATATGGTAGAATTAGGCCCTGCAAGATAGGCACGCTGCCCTCACAAAAAAGTCTGATTCATTTCAAAACAAACATGCAGTACCAGCAGCAACCCGACCCAAAGAACTTCTAAAATTTGGACTAATCTTTCCCCAAACTTCAGCTTTCTGGCTTTCTGATTTAATTCCTCCTGCAATAATAAACACACTCCTCTGTTTACAGCTCCATAAATAGCACCTTGTGTTTTCTGAAACAATGCAGCTCTGGGCTGCCTCTGTGATCGTTTATTTTATATCATCCTTAAGTTGCCATTTATTTACATTTCTGGAAACAGCTACCCCATGAAACAAATGGCCTGTTTTGTTAAGTCATGGTCAAGGATGTTTCCTTCAACTTATCACATCTAGAAATGCCACAGACAGAAATGCTTTCAGGCTATTTGCTAAGAAAACTAACATAAGCTCCTTATCAGAAAATATTACATTTCCCCGAAAGGTGAACTGTTCTGTCAGTTTTTCAGGCCATGTGAAATTCCTTCTTTGCCATGACAGGCCACTGAACAGAAGCTGATGGCACACAGTGGTCGCCCAGAACGCAAGCCAAAGCCTTCAGCTACACGTGACTGCAGGTAGGGGCACAGGCGCAGCCAGCCTTTTCCCTCTAAAACATCTAACCTGGGAGTTATATTCCGGGCTGGGGGACTTTGTTGTTTTCTTGGGGTTGGTTTGGGACTTTCCTCCCCCCTTTCACTTTTCTTCTTGGGGGGCATCCGTAAGCAATGTAGACACAGCGCTGAGCTGTGTGTGCCAGCCTCTTCAGTTCACACCCTGGAAGCGGCAGCCAGGAGAACTGGCCCCTTCTAGGCCTCACACACCCTTTTCTATTCAAACTCACTATAAGCAAGCCAGAAGAGGAGCTAGGTCTCATCATTTCTGGGTTTTAGCGTGTTTTCTGGGTTTTCACCTTACTAAACCCAAAATATTAGCAGCTACAGACTGATAATTAAAAGTTTAATGGAAGACGCAGGAGTTCAGAGAGTGTAGCTGTTTCCCTCAACCGGAGCAGCTAATTTCCAGGTAGAGTTCCGCAAGTTCTAAAGGTTGCTCACATTCGTAAGAGCTGAGCAACAGCCCCCCTGGGATCAACACTGTACATGCTTTGTGTTATACACATTTGCATCAAGCTTATGAACCTCCAGGAAAAGCTCTCCATAAGGAAGGTGAAAGCTCCAGTTGGCAAAATACTCTGATTTCGTGGCATTTTAGAAATTGCACTAGAGAAAGCTGCCCTGCTAAATCCTGATGCACTGGCACACGCGGCCGTGTGACAACGCAGAACACACAGGCACAATTGATTTAAGCAGGTTTCCCTTGTGTGCTTGCCGAGATCTGCTAGATGCAAGGTGTAAGATACAGACAGACTGTGGACATTAATAGACAAGGAGAAATCCAAAGCAACAACTGATGACACCCACTTTTTTCCCCCAGAGAAACTACTGGTTTTAATCTTTTCAAGTCGATTTTTTTTTTTTTTTCCTCCTGTCTATTCAGGTTCAAAACTCATTTCTTCTATTTTCACTGTGTGATGATGAGGGGCAGTAATAGGTAAAGTTTGAAATAAAAGCTTCACTAGCTGCCATTTTTTGGTTCATTCCTGCCTCTTACTACCCTGCCCTTTCTGCCAATCGTTACCCGCACACTGTTTGGGATTTACTGCTGCAGAGCAGCAGCCAGACTAGGCATCTTGAGATTCCATTCTCTCTGCAGTGTCACCAGCTGATCTTACGTATTTATGACAATTTATAAAGACAAAAATGGCCTCATGCTCCGGCCTCACCCCAAAAGGAGTGCCCATTAAAACACCCATCATTTTCCTGCCGGCCTCCTCCGCAGCAGACCGAGGAAAAGCAGCCCTGGGACTGGAACTGGTCACGGCTCTGCTGGTAGATACCAAGCTGACAACTTCCAAACTCACAGGCAACTCACGTTTAAATAGGACCCTCATTTTCATTGCTGGGGCTCTGGAGTATCAGTGCGAGCTTGGCTAGGTCACAGACAACAGGCAATTTTGCAGTTTTGTTACCACGTTCCTTTTTTTAATTGCCCATTCCCATTTCAGGAGAGCAACAAACACCCTCTGTTACTAGTATAAATGTCCACTGCAAGATGGGAATTAAAGAGACTAGTGTTTATAGCACTGCTATTTGATGCCAAAAATAAGTCTGATGCTTCTATTCAGGAATAGGAAATAACACTCTGAACAGGCAAGTCACTCCCCAATGGACTTTCTTTGAATTTTCTCCAAAGGCTATTTCCTTTTCCTAAATGTGGGAAATACTTCCTGTCCGTGAATAAGCACGACCCAAATGCTGAGAAGAAAATTTAATAAAACAAACAAAAAGAAAACAAACAAAAGGACCTTTGTTCTGGAAAGAAATGGCACCAGCTATGCTCAGGAAGCATAAAGAAACCCAACGGATGAGAGAATAGACAAATCCTAAATAGATTTCATGTACGATGATTAAAAGTGCTTCCTTTGCTGTATATTTGGCAACACGTGAAATCGTGAGTCAGAGATATATCCCTTTCCTTTCAGTACTGTTGCTTGTACTTCACGAATAAGTAAATGATTAAGAACACTTCAGATTTGGCATTATCAGACGTATTACCTGTCTCGTTGTTTCCATCACGCCTACAGCTCTGACCAGTGTAGAGGTTCGCTATGCCTTCAAGCTTTGCTCAGCTCCACTGAGTAGCAGCAGATGTTTCAGAGTCCCCCAAACTCACCGCTGTACCTGATCCGTATGGATTTATAGACCACTGCCTTTAATCGAGACGTTCCTCACTCGATCCCAAGCTGGATCCATCGATACTCACTACTCCAGAGCTTGGCTATGTTTCCTGTCTGCTTGTGCAGTACAGCACCAGTGATGGGGATTTCAAAGAGAAATCTATTAAACCTGGAAATTCCCCAAACAGCTCACAAAAGTTACCATACGTGGATGTATATCATGGAAGAAAAAAAAAAACCTTTTTACAACATCTATAAAACCCTGATTATAATAAATGTCTGCTTAATTAATACATCAGGACATAAAGCCATTTATTCTCCTCTCATTTGCTATCATTCGCCCCGTTCAGATTGAATAATGCAAAAAGGTTGCTCAGATGCCAAACAGTAAAAATAATAAAAATACATTCATCATTGATACAAAAAGCAGAAATGCCTGACAGTACTGCTGGCACAGAATACAGCCAAATTTCTTAACTGAAATCCAAACAGTGTTTCACCCAAAACTCTTCAAAACATACAATGAAATATATGATATGATAAACAAAGCAGCCTGAAAAATGCATGGAGAACTGTGAAACAGGTGCCCAGAATAACCATTATTACAATATGCACACTAAAAGGGAGGGAGAAAGGGGCAGAGAGAGAGAAAAAGAGAGGGGAAAAAAGCTTTCAAGATGGTTAAATTCATGAGGGCTACAGAGCCTCAAATTGAAATTATCTCACTCTGCACTGATAAATAAAGTAGCTCTGGTACCTAAATCATGACACTAACTATACGTTTCGATTTTTTTAAGTAGTGATTAGGTGGATACTCAGGGGAACCTACTAGCCTTCACAGAGATAACAGACTCAACTTAATATCAACTTAAAAAGAGACTTGAATTCTAACCAATCTCATGTAATGAATTGAAATTCTATAGCTTTCAGAGGGGAAAAAAAAAAAAAAAAGATAAAAAAGCGATGTGGCTCCATTCTCTAACTTGCTGTCAGGAAATATAATTTGTGCTCTCGGTGATTCACCTAGCTCATATGCAGCATGCAAATTTATTTCCCTAATAATCAGACCTGGAGATTGCCCAAGAGGATTAATAGCATCATTCCTTATGACCGCCAGGATATTATGCACCTCTGACATGGAAAAATTGTGTTAGTTCTACAGAGAAAACGCAAGGATATTTGTCCTGCTAGACAATATAATAGGCTGGTGCATCATCAGATTACAATGTCATTTCAAAAACCTTGAATACAAATAATGTACAGTGGGGGAAATGTTGGTACAACCTCCCTTAATTCAGTAGCCTTGAATTCACATGTATTTTTTTGCCTGTGGTTTTTTTTCTTTCCTCTCCCCATTATAGTCTGTAGAATACCGCAAGAAAAAGGCAAAGGTATTTTATATTAAAACCATATCTTTTTGTTTGTTCCTATATTATTCTTTGAGAATAGCCTATATGGACACTGCAGGAAAAAAATAACATAAACCCCACGGCTTCCAGTTTTTCAAAGAGCTGAATACACCCACAGCTCCAGTATACTGTATTCCATATGTGAATACAGAGCAATTTATTTGCACAATTGCTTAATTTTGATTTGCAAGTCAAAGCAATGTGTTCTGCAGGCTCTGGTATTCACATAGGAAGAATTTTAATTTTTAAAATCTTTTTAAACGAGTTGGTCAGGAATTTTCTAAAAAAAGAAATGTTTCCTGCTGTACTTCAGACCAAAGAACACTGCCTTAGAGACAAGACAAAATTTCATTATTATGCGCATGGGAGCAATAAGATTAGCTCCTATTGCTGCCCCTAAGGTGGAGCAGCAGGAGGAACCAATGGGACGATGCTAATGTGTATGTTAATAGTATTCTCCTAGAAGAAGTTGGGATAATTAAACATGTACCATCTCTTTAAGACAGAACTGCACACATTTTCTTCGGATGGGTGTTTACAAGATTTCCAATTTCAGGTCACAGCCATTTCTGAGATTGCTTAAGAAAGAGATGGGAATAACTTATCTTATTCATGTATTCAAAGAACCTTATAAAATGTGCAAAATATAACAGTTTTAAGGGGCAAAACATGCATCTTGCCTTGACAGACCTGCTTTATTATGTGTGGTGTTGTACACTGACCTAATATATTGAACATTTTTAGCTAATATACCTTGTAGGAACCAGCCTTTAATGTGATGGATTTTATAGTATCTCATTAGGGTGTGTTTATATAACCTGATACTAAACACATTTTCAGATTCATGTTCCTTATTAAAATTGTGAGCCGTATTGATTTTTAGTTGAACAGCAACAGAGTCATTTTAATATTAAGAAAGGCTGCTCTGAAGTTATTTTCACAGATCACAACTACTGTGACACAAACCGCGCGCGTATCTCTCATCTTTCTTTACAGCCTCAATTACAAGAATCAGGATGTGTTACCCCACCTGCTTTTCTATTGGTTGGGCAATTCTCTGCCTCCATTTAGAATGCCAAAAAGCATTTTTATTCATTGGTGTGGGGGGTGTTGTTTTTAAATACACGCTCGTGACGAGGCCCCGAACAGTATTTAATATTTTTCCTTGTAAAGAACCCTGTGTTTTTAAAAACAAAATACCTTAATGCATCTGCTTTTCAAGTTTCCATAACAAACTGTGTAGCTATAGCAATGTTTACTCTAACACAGCAAACACAAAAACTTAGCATTCCAAGCAGTGTGAAAAAATAATGACTTTGACATCCTAATGTCTCCATTTTGTAAACCAGTCTTCAAAGGTAAATCTAATGTCAGCAGTAAATAGAGTGGCTCCAATATTTCTCTGAGGAGTCATGGGGAAATAATGATCTTTGAGGCACTGTAAATAGTTTAAATTATTGGAAGGTCCTTCTAAGAAATGAAATATGAGAATTAAAAAAATAAACTCGATTTCTCTACTGTGAAGTTAGGGCATTTGGAGGTAGCCCAAATTTTAAATGCAAATATTTAGCGAGAGGAATTATCGCCTCCGAGACAAGCAAATCATACACTTATTCCTGACTCTTATTGATTTAATGAACAGTTTGTTAATATAACGCCATTTGAGAAACGAAAAACAGACATAGAAGAGTAGGTGTTCATTACATTCCTGCATTTTTAAAATCAACCTTTAAGTCTTCAGTGGGGAGAAGGCTTGAAATCAAATTGCAGCATATAGAAACTAGTAGATTTAATACAGCCACTTGTGTGCTTTCAATTTAACTACACCTGTTACTTTTGCTAAAATACCAGAGAAGCAGTTCAGGAGTCTCAGGTAATTGCTATATTTGGCCGCAGAAATTTTAGGTCTGAGCTGGTTCTCAGAAAGCAGATTTCCCTTTATTTTGCCCCTGGCATGCTATTCATTATTAAACATTAAAGTTGTGTCAATTACTTTACTTCCATAGTTGATTATTGTCCTGGTTATTCTAGCAGCTAATCAACTCTTTTCTAAAATATGTCTAGCAGTGACTTTGAATTGATGTACAGAATATAATTATTTGTGCAAATTTCTTTTGTTTCTGTTAACCACAGAAACTGGCTAATTACTTTAATCCCCACAACCCCTCAAAAAGAAAGTATCTTGATTTACCAATTTATTTTTAATCAATATTAGGCTGAGCTTTGAAAGTTGACTATTCAGCCAACATAAGACACTGCACTGAGAGAGAAAAAAAAAAATATTTTAGACGTGTCCTTTAAAGCAGGCTGAAAACACCTTCATCTGAAAGACTTTGTTAGCTTTATCAGATGCAAGGCTCTTCTGTTTGAGGTGTAATTATTTTACCATTATTACATGCATGGCTTTTAACAGAACAGTCGTTCCCTCTATTTAAGCAGTAAGTTTTATAATTTATTACATCTCTTTGGTCATCAACTCACTATACAAACAGTTGGTCACCAGTGACCAATTACATTAAGGTTAAGCAACATAACTTTAAATTAGAAATAAGCTAATGTATCTTCATCAAGGGCCTGCTGTGTTTTCAGTGCTGTTTATGAGATGATACTAAATGTGGATATGGAGCACGCTCACTGGGACCAATTCCTATCGGCCTGAAAATGGGAAAGTCTTGAGCCTGCTCAGGTCCAGAGCTAATTAATGGGATAACATCTGCTTTACGCATTCTGCTGTAGTAATTTCTATCAACTTCACTGTGAAGATGCATGGGAAACTATCAGAGAAATAAGTATCTATGCTGAACCATATTAATCTGTTGTGAGTCTGAAAATGGGAATTTCAATTCTCCTGTTATCCTGGGGAGGCGGGAGGGGAGAGAGAGGACACAGGGCTTGTTTCTTGGATTATACAGTTTCTGTATTTGTAGCAGAGAATATATATTTAGTTCTGTTTGCATGCACATGCTTGCATATACACATGCTATTCAACTGCATGTGGACTTGTTTTGTGTGTGTGCTGCTGGGTTTTTTTAAGAAGGAACGCAGCAGCAGATGAAGATGACCACGCTCCTCATGCAACAATCAATTTTATACAGGAAGACGGTGAAGTGGTTTTATTGCATTACTTAAAAACACAGCATGAATTGCTAAAGAAAAATACAGTACTGCAAAACAGGCTTCAGAAGTGTTAAGCCCACTTCATTTTATCAGCCTGCGTACAAAGCACAGTGGTATGAAGGGCCAGGCACCTATTCCGATTTCAGATTTAAATAAATACAACATGAAGGGAACACTGACCCCCCCCCCCCAAAAAAAAAAGGGGGGGGGCAAGGGGGTGGAAATCAGAATCTTTCTCAGAAACCCCTCCAGACTTCCAAATCCAGGCATCTCATCACCTGAGTTTTATCACTTTGTCCGAAAATTACCGGGCAATTTTAATTACAGTGGGATGCTTAAACTGCATTTTGCTCCTGAATTTTTCCTGGTGAAGTCCTGTAGGGCACAGAATCAGACTGCTGAGGAGAGACGTTACATTTTTACGCATGTACGCTTTTGCCTGTGTCTGTGCCTACACGTACGTAAAATATATGAAATGACTGCACTTTCAAAAAATGTCTATATTGTAAACATATGTATATGTTCCTATAAAGCATATATGTACCAAAAAACATAGAGAAACATGCATGTCTGTGTGTATGCATAGAGAGCGAAAGAGAGACAAAGAGCGAAACCAGAAACAGGTATGCACCAGTAAATGTCTGAGTTTGGAGTGGCAAAACCAGAAGAAATCATACAGTTTTCCTTATTTTATTATTATTATTGTCTAAGCTATGATTTACAGGTTTAATTCTTTCAAGCTAATGCACACGAATGAATTGCATATGAACAAAAAAAAAAAAAAAAAAGGAGGGAGGTCCTTATAGTAATGAAATTACATTAATAGTCATTCACCTTTACCTAAGAGGTTATGAGTTCATATGTCAACTCTATGGAATATTTTCCGTAATTTGTTTGCCATTGTGTACATTCTATTTATTTGTTTGCTTCAAGGTACTGAAATATTCCGGCTATTGGGAATTAAACGCTTATTTGACTAACAATGCTTATCTGTAAATTAATGGTATAAAACATGGCGTTTTCTAAAAGGCTGTCACTCAGTTTTATTTGTGAAGATACTACTGAGACAAGGATTCAAGGTCTTTCAAAGAACTCTTAACATCTCAGGCTTAGGGGAGGAAAAATATTACTTACTTAACATTTTTCACAATCTTATATAATTGTGTAAATTACCGAAATGAAACGGCGCTTGCTTTTGTCACATGCAAATGGCAACTGCACAATGAACCAGGAAGGTATGTTGCACGTGCAGCAGCCAGAACGGCTTTGTTTTGAACTTTTGTGTGTGCATGTGCCTATGGGGAGGGAGCTTGGAGAGTGAAGGAATTGGATTTAAAGACTTACATAATGCAAAATTCTTGTGTGACCCATTACATTTGAGACCAGAAAACACATTTCATTTTTAATTTGCTTAAGCAGGCGAGATGGTCAACTTTCACCGCTGTTGCAATATTCTGATTTGCGGGTAGGATTAATAATAGAGAGCACATAGCTACTGTTCTTTTCCTTTCTCCTGAAAATGTGCCATGAGGCAATATGGTTGTAACAGGGGTGAATCCTCAATTCTGTTAGTCTATCTACCCTGTCAATGTTATTTGAACCCTTATTTTCCTTAAGGGGCTCATTCAGCTGTCCTAATATGTACACAGTGATAATATAGTCATACGCAGAATAAAAAAGAGCTTCAAAATTATAGTCAGCTTAGTAATAATGCAGTGCTGTGCCGGAGTGATTGGCAACTGTTGATCCAATTATATAACTGGTTGCTTCTTAAAATTCAGGGATATGGGATTGATATATAATGTGCTGTAAAGTGTAAAAGAACTGGACAGGAAATAAGGCGGGCTGAATTTTTTAGTGCTTTGATCAAATTAGAACCACGTTGATGAAAGGAAATGCCTTGGGTTCTCTGCTTGAAGTTTTGTGTTCTACAAACGGCTCTTGAAATGATCAATTTTGCACATGTCACTCAGCAAGTTCAGAGCGAACTACTCTCTGTGCCGGGGAGAGTCTCTGCAACGGATCACTCACAGCGCCACTCCGCACGGGACGTAACATTTGGCAAATGTTCAGAAATGAAAGTGATGAGCCAACGGAGGGACAATCACAAATCATAGGAATACCCCAAATCCGCAGGTTTGTTTTCCAGGTTTCTGCACAGCCCTTACTTTGACTCAAGAAACATGGAACGGGAAAGACAGAAACGGGTCATCCAGTGAGTCCCCCAGAAATAAATGCAGGATTATCTTTGCTGCTGTTCTTTTAAGCATTTATCTAGCTAACTCACTAACTAGCTTTCATCCATTGTAACCCTCTGCCTGTCCCCTGCTTTTAAAACAGCTACCATTATTTATGAAGTGCTGTAGATGTGCAGTGAGAAGCACAGGGACTTTTTGCTCTTATTTTTCCTTGAGGATAACTTAAAAGGAGACAAAAAAGCACGTATGAAAAGGCACCTTGCAGGTAAGGCTGTGGTTCTTCTGTCGCTTGGTCTGTCTCTGAAGAATGACTCCATAGTGGTTAGGCCTGTATGAGACACAACCTCTCTGGTACTTTTCTGGGATCAATCTCTCTGTACTATATGCTACTCAATGTAGTGATTTAAATCCCACAGTTTCAGTCCCGATGCATTAACATTTCAGCACTCCTCAAATACATCCTGAAAATCTGTCTCCTCCTCATAATTCTTATCCCCAAATCGGGAATCACATAAGATTTGAAGTGAGGCACCTAACCGAGTCCAGTATACATCCATACCTCTGCCAAAAATACAGCACAGCAATTGACTAATAAATACACTTAGAGTGGAGGGAAGAGTGGGGTAGAGAAACAAATTCCCAAGCCAGCGTACCACAAAATTTCTTGTGGTACCCACTGCAACAGAGAACAGGGAGGAAATACTGAAGAAGCCATCAACATTAAAACCTGCTGAATTTCTGTTACTCTCAGGATAGTTATCTGCACGGAAACTCTTTTGTTTTGGCACAATTCCCTCTGCAAGGAACGCCTCCAGAAAACAGGGTTTCCAGAAATAATATTATAGGATGGGGAGCACTGACGGATCGGTGCAGTAACCTTCACCTAGGCCTTCCAATTCAGTTTTGTGTGAATTACATCAAATTGCAGCGGGTATTTGTGTTGGATGCAGAGTAGTTGAATAGCTGCCCATTTCTACACCAAAGCAGCTCTTTTGAAGTTGATTGGTGTTCCCCAGTAACAGAAACACTGCACAGCATCGAAAATGACAGGACATCACAGTGCAATTTCACTAAAAAAGATGCATGGGGTATTATATGAATAATATTTTTCCGAGTTCCAAGATTGGAGTTAGGGAAACGTCTTTACAATTTGTATGTGAGATACTCCTCGACTCTAGTGGCAGACATTCACGAGAGCACACGCTAATAAGGTGTAATTTGACAATATGGTAGAGGTCCGTCGTTCCAGTTCTATTATCTGTGAAAGATACAGTTCCTTGTGCCAACTTGGTTGCACAGCAGTAGCATTTTGCTCTGCAGCCAAAAAACCAAGGATCTGGCAACAGAGCTGAATGCTAACACACTGGGCCGGCAGAGATCAGAGTACGTGAAGGGGATGGCGCTGCGCTGGGAAGAAGGCATCACCTCTAGCACTGCCCGCTGGCCGACGGACGGTAACTCTTACCAACTATTCGGAAACAGACACCAGCAAAAGCGCGAACCAGAGCTGGCTTGCAGGGTGGAAAAGCAAGTGAAGCCTTCCCCGCGCAGACGTACAAGCCTGGCGGTCCTCCTCCAGCACAGGAACGGGAAACGCTCCTCCAAGGCTCCCCTCCCAGGCCCCCACGCCGACGTGCTGCGGCACGGTCCAACCGGGCCGTGCTTACTCGTGCTGTCGCCGAAACGCGTAGCTGCGCGTCGAGCGGCGGCACTCGAGACATGTACCAAGGAACTGCGCTAACCTGGGTTTTGATTCTCAGCGTGCTCCCTGAAAACACACTATATCACGACAACTTGTTATGTTAGGAAAACATAAGAAACAGGATATAGTCTAAATAATAGCTTATTTAAAGTATTTTCCATAACGTTTCCTTTTCTTTTTTTTCTTTTTTTTTTTTTTTTTTGTTAGATCACACTTAATGTCATTCCATGACATCAATGCTGTGGATGAAATTGAAAGCTGTATTCTTCTAAATGTGTTCCTAACATTCCATTTTTTACAGAGCTGCCAGGGGCTATTCTGCATTCCCACAACTGCTACAAATGTAACATATTGTTTTGCAATAAAAATTAGCTATAAAAGTGTGAAAAATGCCAGAGATCCAAATGTGAGAAACAAGAGAAGGGGGTACGGCTTTCACACCCTTTTAGTGGACATTTTATTTATTTCTCAAATGGAGTAGACATATTTATAGCTACTGTATTTCAATTATCTCTAATTTCACACATTTTATGCAAATTCTAGACATTTTAATTGCAAATGAGAAGGGAACTTATTTTTAAAAGTGGAGCAACACAACATTTCAGATCTCAGTTTTAATTCTGAATTTATCTACATCACTGTTACAAACTTTTAAAACCTCATTTACACTGTGACTTAAAATTAAGTGCAATTTAAAACAAAAACAAAAACAAAAGACCTCCATACCAATTAGTTGTATCTCCAAAACCTTTTTCACACATTCTTAAATCTTTTCTTCTTAAATCAAAAATTTTAGGTAGGAAAGTTTAGGAAGTTGAAATGACATTATTAATCGGTGACACATTATTTCAACAAGAGTCAGTAATTTAATAGTATTGTCCATAACTGATGAAAATTAATACATTACCCACCCTATTTTCTCTTTCTGTCTCCCTGACTTCAATAACCCAGGGCATGGGTTATTAGCTCAATCCGCGCTTAGCAGTCACTCAATGGGAAATTTTTCAAGAGGATAAACCACAATTCAGCGTTTGGCTGGATAAAAATTCCCACTATACATTAAAAGCATTAGTGACAAATGTCGCTCTTTTCCAAGTAGTGTTCCCACTAGCTTACTCTTACTGAACGTTAATAAGCACATGGCCTTCAATACTAAATAAAATGTCTGTGACAAATTCAAAACCAGTTGAACCTGTGCTGGTTTTAAGCAGGGACAATTTTCTAATGGATCCTAGGGCTCCAAATCAAACTAAGGGTCTGGGGAGCCAGTCGGTGATGCTGGGTTTGAGCAGACCACGTATGCTGCATGTGAGACAGCTGGTACCTGTGCAGACCCCTGCACCCTATCACCCAGCTACTTTGGCCCCAACCAGCCAACATGACCTGGTTCCTGGTAAACACTGCCTTAAATTTTGCCATCCGAAATCCATCCTCTAGAAATACTATTCCCAAACAATAAAATACCGACGGAAAAGGGGGTCTCTCTACGCAGAAGTACTGGCTTTGGTACGACACTTTGCCCTCAAGCAGTTACCCCATTCCTATCTTTTACTACACACATACTCACATTGATGTACACACACACAATCACAGGCTTAAAAGTCACACATGTGCTTATGGAGCTCTCTCAGCTGAGAATACAGTGCTCAACTATTCAATGAAAAGATCTTTAAAAGTTCCAGCTTTTTACTGAAACGCATAAAATAATTTTATTATAAATGGAAATTTACTGTCTGAAATGTGTGGGGTTTTTCTCTGCTTTCTTTCTATTTGGTAATTTATTTAAATGCATTCAAAAATGCCTTCAAAAAATGAGACATAGCACTTTGGTTAAGACATCTGTATTTCAAGCCAACATCTTCAGGACTGTGAGCAGCTCTGTTAATAGTCTTTTTATTTGATTAGGGTAATCTGCTACTGTGCTGTCTTAGTCTTTATCCACTACCTTTTAACCAATCAATGTTTTAGGGTTATAGATTTGGAAGGTAGATGATAATTTTGTAGATACACTCTCTAGGCACTGATGACATGGGATGGTTGCTCATTTATTATCTTTTCAGAGGATTCACAACTCCAGCAGTGCAAGAATCTGCCCAGGGGAGGGGGAAAAAAAAAAAAAAGAAAAAAAAAGTTAAACCTTAAATTTTCAAAGCTGCATGCAGGGATTTGGCCACCTGACTTCTATTAATGTCATTGAAAATTTAGGGGTGAGAAAAGCAATGTC
The DNA here is from genome assembly GCA_013400535.1 of Scopus umbretta. Taxonomy (NCBI): domain Eukaryota; kingdom Metazoa; phylum Chordata; class Aves; order Pelecaniformes; family Scopidae; genus Scopus; species Scopus umbretta. Next base: position 89,311 of record VZTL01016603.1, read on the forward strand.
TTTTCCCTCTGATCGTTTCTTCTTTGAAAGGAACCAGAGAACAAGACAGAGGAAATGAAAAGCAACTTTGTACCGCGGGCTGAGACCAGCAAGGCCTGCTGTTGAGGCAGGAAGTATACAGAAGTGGAACATTTGTTCACTGAAGTGAGTGAGCCTCTCCACACGTATCAAAACAGGTAGGTATGAGAAGTTCAGAAGGAAAAAAAATGAGATATCGTGCTTTTAAAATGTCATTAAAATATATATTTTTTAATTTTGCTCACCTAAAATTATCTTTTGCTTATGATATTAATTTTGCTGCAGATAAAATTAGTTGTCAGACCTCTGTTTATGGCCTAATTACCTTTTGCAACAACAACAACAAAAAAAGGGCGGGAGAAATAAAGGAATAACAATAAAATACAGTTATCTACTTTCCAGCAAGGAAGGTTCTTAGTGATGTGTTACCTGTGTGGATTTCACCAGTGCTATGCCTGTGTTTCACATGCGAAACCAGATTTCCTCGGGCTGTTTTGCCCACCTGGGCAGTGCCAGCTTCTGCCTGCCCTCATTTCCATGCCTGGGGACAGGCAGGACGGGCCAAACTGCCCTCCATTACTTCTGGAAAACTGGGAATCTTGAAACTATTTGAGCCCCTTGTAGTAAGGGAGCAAGTCAGGGAAATTTTGTGGACAACGTCTTGAAAAAAAACAGCCGCTGCAGAGTAAATAACTGCACTTTCTTTTTTGAAATATTTGTCCACTTTGATTCCAGTTTTGGAAACACTACATCATTTCATATTGGTTAGAAGCAGGTGCTAGGCATGCCACGGACAAGCTGCACGCCTCCTCAACAAGTGGACGGAGCCCGGTGTTACAGTGCTATGGATGTCAGAGACGAGCACGTTTTGGTCTCACTTCAGTCCTCGCCATACATATTGCCTGAGCCTTCAGCAAGGAGGAAGCGCCACAAACGCTGAGCACATTTCCTAATAGCTCTTCCCAGTACAGTAATCTGAAAATTTAAATCAATTTGTATGGCACTTATGTTAACCAAGCTGCAGCCATGATGCCACCTCAACCACAGCTCTGCCTGGCAGAGGTCGGGAGCGGCGCATAGAGAAGATGAGTGAATCTGGCCTCAGACAGAAGTTGCTCTTTGAAGTGTTCTGTGCAGCGTTGCCATAAGATCTGCCCAGCTACATTTTTGAATATATTTGATGAACAAAAAAGTTATTTCTGTGTTCATTTCACAAGATGTAAACGTCTCTTTCATGCTAGGAAAAATCCTGCTCCCTGGAAGTGATTCTAATCTAATCTGACATGCGGTATTTGTAAACGCACTTTAGTGTCCCAACCTATTTACAGTGTTTACATAAAAACCCCTGAAATCTCCGCATTCCTTGAAAAGTTAATCCAGTACAAATATTGACTGGCTGTCAATTGAGCGTTATTGACTTGCTCCGGGACTGTGCTTTATTGCCTTAACTGATGAAACTTGTTTTCTTTGCTAAACTTAATTTCTTTTTGGCCCCATTTGGATGAAATACTATTTGCTAGACTGCACCTCTTCCACTCTGCTATGGGGCTGCCTCATCCAGTTAGCTAGAGTGGTAGGACAGCCGAAGGACTTCACCGTCTGCCACAGGACCTTGCAGAAGGAAGCCAACAACCCAGTCTGTATGTTACAAAAAGGACCTGGGCCAGCACCAGTCCTATCTCCTATAGACGTTTGGTCCACACCAGCTCCAATACGGCGACCGCCCTCCTCGCAACCACCTATGGTTGTACAGAGCAGTGTTTCCAGAAAGGTTGGAAGGGTCCATGAACCCTTCAACAGGGTCCGTAAAAGGTAACTATGAAAAGCAAACCAATTACCAGTAGGCTTGAATTCCCACGGTGGCAGTCTATACCTTCACGGGGAGGGTTTGAGTTTTTTTAAGGAATCCTAAAATTCTAAAAGCTGAAAACCTTGTACATCTTTGCATCTTTTTACCAGGAACAGTACAAACCAGGTTGTCCAGAAACCAAAGTTCATGAAACACACACACTCATCATATTTTGAACACCCAAGAAAACATTATTTATCGTTTCATTTTTTAAATTGTATAGTTCCTAGATACAGCAAAAAAGAAACCAAAAATAGCAACTTTCACAACACTGCCTGATTCTGCAACAAATTCCATCAAACGTTTTAAGTTCTGAGCCCCAGGTCAAAGTGAAACTGACAATAAATCTTAGGAAGGATTCGATATCATTAAGCTGCAAAACCCAAAATCTATTATGAAAGATTTATCAAAAACTTATAAAAAATGAACCCAAAGTGTTCCAGTCAGTGCAAGGAAGGACAAAAGGGTGGAATGCCAGACAGGGAAGTAAGCATAGATCTTGAATGGCCGTAGCAAGTCATAAAGCAGGTACTCCTCTCTGATCTCAAAACATTTAGCAAGGAATTTCCTGAAAATTCCAGTTGACAGACAGACATAGGGGGTTTACCTGTTGTTGTTGTGGGATTTCTTTGTAAAGGAACGTTGACAGAGCAGTCACTTACTCTTTGCAGGAGCACTATCTGCTTCTCCACACGGGGATGCTTTTTGCACCACGTACAACTCCAGGGCAGTACTTGGTGCCACCATCTGTTCCTTCTTCTGTTCTCATCAACAGTCTGGTGAGAGGGGGGCAAAGAGAGAAAAAAAAAAAAAAAATGGGGATGTGTCATACTGCTATATCTTCATTTAATATTCTTTATAGCTTTTTATGTCTAGCTCAGGTGATGACACAGTCCAATTCTTTTAATCAAACATACTCAGATTACCTTTTTGGGAACTGAACAAAGTCATGCTCTCAGATTGCCAACCACACAGCAAGTTTATTCTTGTCTAATTTGTTTATTTTTTTATTTGAGCCCTTACAAGCCACTTTTTCTACGCGACTTCCTTTCCTTTTAAATGAAAGGCGGCTTTCAAATATTTGACACAAGGAAGAATCTACCCTATAACACCAGCTATGTCAAGAATGCACCTGCCCTCTGTTAAGATACTTCGGCTAACTTGAATAAGGTTAAATGTTAATATTTTCAGTAGTTTACTGGTTAGTAAGTTTTGGGGGTTGGGTTGGTTGGTGTTTTGTTTTTTTTTTTAAAGAAAAACAGGTCTTAACACAAAATTTACTTTTTTGAAAATAAAAAAGGGGCTGATTTGTGATAAGATCTCTCTTTTTCTTTTAACAAAACATGTGTTATCATTCAAATCTCGTCAAATGAATTCAAGGTGTCTAAAGCAGTTTAGCTAACGGGCTCCATGAGCGCCACAGCAGAACCACCATCTGTCCTAGTCGGAAGTGACTGTCTCCTCTGCTTTTCCTTCGGCAGACACCATGCTGCTCATCCCCGCTGACCATGTGAGGAATAAGAACAAGTGCTGTGTCAGACGGCAAGAGAGCAAAGCAGCGCTGCCTCCCGCAAAAAAACCAGAAGACCAACGGATTCAACAGTGGCTATCCTCTGTCGGATGTCACTAGGAGTTACCGTTTTTCTGTAAAATGTTATTTGGATATTAGATATGGGATGGGAAAACCAGCATCTTAACAGGCCACTTCCTTTTCCAACAGCTTTAGCCATTAAAAATTAAATTCTCGATTTATCCAATAGGTCTGATATTATCCTCATCCCTGTAAGTGTGCTACTGCAGGAAAAGTCATCGTGCGCCTGCAATTTAAGTAGCTGATGTAACACCTGCAGTCATACCTCCAGCAATGCAAAGTCTGCTGCTCTGCAGCAGCAGTTCCACCAAATTCTCCTGTCCTGCCCCAGCCACTGGGGTTTCCCCTTACATGAACTTCTGTGGGAAATGTGCTCTGTTGCTCTTCCTCCCTCAGACATGCTCCTGAGGTGTGAGCTCAGTCGGAACATGAAACACACCATGATATTTTTTTTTTTTCTTTTTTAAACATACTGTAACTGATACTGAAACCATTTTCCAGAGATATACGCATAGCTGCTTTCTGCAGGCTTCAATTAAAGGCTTGGAAGTATTCTGTAGCTGCTTGGTCCATTTTCACCTCTTGCTATTTGTTCACATGGCTTACTTCAGGCACGAAAGGAGGAGCCACTTGTGTTCTGAGACACGGCACCCACGTGCTCACGTGAGTGCAAACGCAAACCCAGAGCACTCCGCAACCTTCACACGGTGAACTCAGACAAAGCTGTATCCCAGAGGCATGCACACGTGTGTGCGTGTACACACGTGTGTGTGAGAGTGACAGGCAGGGGCCGCACGGGGGCCGCAGGAGGGGGGCTGTGCAGCACAACAAGCCTGGCTAACACTGGGGTTTTGAGGTGAGACATCATCATTTAACATACAGATGGCATATCAGTTTACATCTCACACTGAGAGTTCATGCTTGGTTATACCAGAAAAGGGAGAAACAAATTATAACAGAGTCAGAAAGCCCCAGAAAAGCAAGGCTACGGGGGACCCCAGATGTACGTGAGGCAACCACAATCACACCATCAGCATGAGGTGTAAAAAGTGCCAAAACAAGATGAAAACACTGACACTCCATATGTTAAAAAGCTTGGGTTTTGCTGTAGCCCCAAATCCTTCCCTCCCCGCATACCTGTACATAATAATAATAACCATCATAATAAAAAATAAGCCCTCAAGATCAAATAGTCAGTGATATCTTAAAAGAAAAAAAGAAGACAGGCTTAAGAAACCAAATCCTTGTAATAAATAATACATTATGAGTTAAGGAGATGAACTGACAAAGTGGTGCACCTCTACTCTCTTCCCTGCAACAGCAAGAAGAGCTGAATCAGTGGCACAACAATTTTCTTTAAGCATGTTCAGGGATTGCTCCTACACTCCACTTTCTCTAAGAATATCATGCTCTACTAATTTACCACATTGACTAAGCTACGTACCAGCAGCATAGTCCGTTTTAACCTGTAATTTTATCTTGTAAAAATAAAACTTCTGAACGTTCTCTTATTAGAATGTAATTGACCATTTCAAGGCAGGTTTAAATCAGGGATGAGAGACTCAAGCTATGTTAACTGATGCAAACTCAGCTCGCTTTTTGGGGTTCAGAGGTGAGGCCCTTCCTCACAAATCTCTGATGTTCAATGCGAAGTTGTCAGGCTCGGTAGCTGTGGCAGTCTCCTGATGACTCTGACATCAGTCTAATGTAAATTTTGCATGTGGCCCATACTCAGAGACCCGCTGCAGCCCTGCAGTGCGTCAGGGGCCATCTCACTCAGGATTCCCAGTTATTCATTTATTTCAGACCTGAAATGACACCTGTCCATCTGAACAATGACTTTAAATAGCAACCTATACAAGAAAAAACATCCAGCAGCATGGCAAAGATGCCAGGCACATAAAGAACATTAACTAGCCCATACTTCTAAGCAATAAATTCAGTATCACCTTTTTATACCTTCTGCCCCCTCATCTAATGTCACTCAGCAGATTCCTGCCAGTGTCGTGCAGCTATTTCAGGCAAGGCAGAGGTAAAGTCCATGAGCCAGGACCTCCCACCTTAGACCAGTCCCATGCTACCTAGGGCACATCCCTTCAGTTCTTCCTCTCCTAGCTTTGCCACCTGGGGAAAAAAGGTCTCTGAAACATCCAGGGCCTAAAAGCCATCACGCCGAAGTGCACCGGCTTTTACGAAAAAACATACACCCTCCAAGCAATAACTGTTGAAGGAGGGGACACTTCTGGCGTAATACACCCCACGTGAATTTTATACTGAAAACTCAGACAGCAATATAGAACAAAAGACTGCGTAACATGATGTTTATTTTTAGAATGAATGACAGTTTGGCATTCTGGTATGATAGGTGTGAACAGAACAGAACCTCTATTTTGCTTTTAACAGCCCAGAAGCTGTACGTATTTTTTTGTCGTCGTTACACAATTATTTCTAGTATGGTGTTAGCACACTTTCATGCCTGCATAAACCTGGTATATATGTGATTGACCCCTAAAGACCCCTGTATCTTGACTGGTCAAGCAGTAAATCATGAGAATGTAACTTGTTAATATTTGAACTAAGTTAGAAACTATTTCCATGATGACATCATACCTAATCATCATTTCTAATTTGTTTTCTTAGTCTAAGAAAGCGTTTCAACATAAAAGGAAAAAAAAAGGGGGGGGGAAGAAGCTAGAAGGAAAAAAAAGAAAGAAAACTAAAAAGAAACAGCAACAGAGAGTGTGTTTTGTTAGCAAGAAAGTAGCAGATTTCAAATTCCAAATTAATTATTTTTGACATTAGTTATTTTAGTATCGCAGAGATTTTTGAATGATTCAATGATCATCAGAAACAACTGTGCCCACAGTTCTACCTAAATGGAGTTGTTACTGGTCATCAGCTCAGAAGACCACACTGACACAGCTGAGACTCATAATCCAAGTTAAACACACACAAGTAGAACTAAGAAAGTGTAAGAATAGTATTAAAGGATTAAGAAAATTCTAGAAAAAAGCCGAGCCAGTGGCAAAGTAATTGGTTTTGAAAGTTTGACTTTTCTTCAATAGTGTTAGAGACAACCCCGAAGAGAATTCAGAAATGAGAACGTATTTTGCAAAATATTCAGTTGTAGCACAGCGCTTTTCTGTTGAAAATCAACTCGCCTACCAAATCATTTTTGTTTAGAACACAGTTTTTTATGTCACGCAGAATTCACCAGCAGTCACCAATGCTCCCAAAGGCATGCTGGATTGGTACAAAGAGAAAAGAAATAACGGGGCCTGGAATGGCAGCCTCGTGTGCTGCTCTCTGCAGCCAGGATGCGCTGGCTTTTTTCCAGAATTCACGCTTTTTCTCCTACACCGCGTCCTCGCTTCTGTTTACGCTTTCTCATTGCTGTTCCATCTTCTTTCCCTCACATAGTTTTACATCCTCCCTCCTTCCTCCTCGCCCTCTTTCTAGCAACCCTTTTTCCCCTCCCATCTTCCAGTTGGTTTGTCTTCTCACCACGATGAAAGCGGATGCCAAAACCACAAGCTGGTTTGGCCTTCCCAGTGCAGAGCAGTGGAAAAAGGAGTCATCGCTACAAAACCGGCACAAGTGACAGCTATTGCTGCTGGCAAAGGCAGGAACTGCAGTTAGATTTTAAGAAGATAAAAAAACAGGGGAAAAGAAGCAGGAGAGGAAAGGGGAGGAAGACGCCTTTCTTCAGCCCAGCTATTTGAGAGATAATTGCTGTAATTTTGTCTCTCCTGAATCTTCTCACTAGGCAAGCTTACTGAGGAAGGCAGATTTCTAGTTCTTAAAAGTGCAATAATTCACAGTTTTCTAGAAGAAGTTTTATTAGTTTGAAATATACACTTGACCATTTCTACATTCTAGGACAAGGCCTAAAGACGGAGAGACAAGAAAGATCGAACCATATAGTGCTGGCAGTAAAAAAAAAAAAAAAGGACAAAGATTTTCACTTTGTCTGGCACAGTGTTGTCATGTTTTTTAAATCGTTCTGTATTTTCACAGCTTCCGCTGATATTTCTGAAATATGGAATTTGCATTTTCTAGGTGGGGAACGCTGCCAAAGCTGTTAATCCCAGGCAGATGTAAAGTTGCACCACTATATTGTAATGTGGCTCCTTAAAAACAACTTAAAAGGATAAAAAAACCGCAACAAAACAACCACCCAACAACCACCACAAATATTCACTAACCCATATGGTCAATAATTGCTGTTTAATAGTCCTCCTATTACAAACCTAAAAAGCAGCAGCCAGAATTACCAGTAGAGTATTAATAAACAGGAATGAGTTAATAGTGCATAAAGACCTTCTAGTGGAACAGTGGGGGAGTTGAATATTCTTTTCTTAAGTCAGCTGTAAGTAATTACTACATGGTGTGCTTCTGACTATTACCATAACAGAGCAATTGGACGTGAAGAATGGATAATAGTATGGACATGGAGGTATTTTTAGAATATCAGCAGTGAGGCAGGTAAATGCCCTACTCAGGCACAAACCTTTAAATAAGTTTAAATAACTTTTCCTAATGACACCTCGCCTGAGCAGAATTTTGAAAAGATCAATCTAATAAATTATTTAAAGTAACTTTATAAAGACATGTCTGTGGTATGTAAATAAGGGAAACGGCAAAGAATCCCACGCAGACATTAAGCAAGCAGCCAGCATTACAGTAACTACATAATCACAGGTTTCTCCGTTTCTTTTAGAGCAGTGCCTTCATCTGTTTGAATGCGGACTGCGCTTCGCTCACTTCCATTGGCTGCCCAGGTGAAAACTGAAATATTCAAATAAGAACTGTAACTGTGATTGCAGGAGTTGTGGGTTTTCCACAATTGAGTTAGTCATCCTCAGTGATTTAATGATGCATATCATTTATTTTAAAATATTGTTATAGGAGCATTCACTGAGATGCAGCTTCGTATTCAAAGGACCGTCCATTATGTTATGCAGCAGGGCTTTTCATGTACAACTACAGGCTGAGATATTGTCTATCGACACAACATATGCTCTCAGATAAAAACAGCTTGAGACTTTTGATTCAGAGAGTAGTAATTTTGAAAATGCACAGAAATATAATTTAAGGAATATTTTGAATTTCTCAGGCTATAGGTCTTTCTCTTGCTATGTTGCTACACAGGGCAGATGTTGATTTTTCAATTTGCAGGTTTGTTAAGCATCATGGAATGTTTCGGTTCTCAATCAAGAATATTCTTCCCAAGTGGTTGCAAAGTCCTATGCCTGAAAATAAATGCATGTCCTCTTTGTTTCTTAGCAGCACATGTTCTGCATTCAGTAGAAGCGTAAAAGAGATAATGCAATGCCATTTATTGGACCAATATATACATTTTAAGCCACAGGATCTCAGAATGCAATGCATTTGCAGGTTATGTTCTACAAACACAGTTTATGTAAGAGAAGAGGCAACTGCATTTACAGGGAGTCATACCAACAGTTCTATTCAGAAGGTTTGTATATACCATACACTATGATGTCCTCGGTATTGTGTCCATCCACTGATGTGCCACTACACTGGTCAGCTAGCAATGTGACCTTATAAAAGCAACAGTCCCTGCCTACGTAATTTTAATGACAAACAGCATAGCAGGTGAGAAGTATGTGCATATATGTTCCCTCCTCCTTGAGTTCTTCATTTCTCATTTACATGCGTGCCAACAGGCAGGATGAAATAATTTTGGCTCCCCTAAAGACAACAGAGATTGTGATGCTGAGTTCCCCCACAGTATTTACTATCTTCAACAGCGGTTTATGACTAATCTGCTGCAATGTCATTGATATTAGTGCTGTATTGTCATGCAACAATTAGATACAGCTACAGAAATCACATTGTGCCAGATCCACCTCCGCATAAAGTTGCTGACTTCGGGGCATTTTATCAAGATGGGTTTGGCCCTTTGCAGTCTTCTGCCCCATTAAATCTGAAGATTATGTGTTGTTCTTAGTCAGTCCACTGTTATCATAATGGAGAGCTGATGTTATAATGCGGGTCAAACAAACAGCTAATTGTACTTGGGCATGGCTTGAGCAAAAACAGAATGGAGAGGCTGAAGACGTTAATAATAGTACTTGGCGCGATTATAATAGATAGCTTCTATCAGAGGATTTAAAATCACTTTGCAAGCACATTGCTAAGCATTTTTGATACTCCCATTTGAAAGTGAGACCATCATCTTAAGACCATGCTCATACATTTAGATACTGGAGCAGCGAGAGTTTAAACAATCAAGAAAGCAATACATGATAAAAGGCAAGCTTTAGAGAGTCGCGCTAAACGAGCCAACTTGGAATCAAAGCAAAAGTTTGTGAGGGCGTTTTTAAACAAACAAGCTAAATAAAAAGAAAACAAGTAGGCAACACTGTAAGAATAAAAGATGCGTATGGACAAAGGTTGTGGTTTTGCTTGACTGATTTTTGCTCTTTTTTCCCCCCAAAAAAATAATAATAATAAAAAAACCCACCACATTTGCTGCTTTCTCCTGTTTTTCTGCACTACTGCGCATGCAGCAACTGCTTTGGCAGAGGATGGCACAGAGAAACCTATGCGCATAGTTAGAGCTCTCCCGTCAAGACCAGGCCTCAGCACAATGTGCTGGATTGCAGGAGAAGACTTTCTAGCTGCAAGCGGTTTCAAGCAAAGGACTGACTTCTCCCACGCCTAGAAAGGGTGTAGCATATTTCTGGTACAGTAGACACGCACACACAGTGCCACACTTAAACACACATTTATTAGAATATTAAACAATAATACCCCAGGCTATATCCTATATGGAAAAATCCTATGGAAAGGTAGAGACTTAACAGTCTCAAACAGACAAGGCAGAGAAAGGGTGAGAAGGGAAACACAAAGAAAAGTGAAGTGGTGACACAGAATTCACAAAATTGCAGCTGGAATCAAGGTCACCCAAACTGACTCAGAAACTGATTATGGGCAGAATAAATCTGCAGCTCTGGAGCTGACACGGGAAGGGAGGCGGGCAGGGAGGCCCCGGCAAAAGTACAAAAAATAAGGTGACTGAACACTACTGAAGAAGCTTCAACACGCAGGAAAGCAACCCAAAAACTGATCTAAAAAGTTGTCAGCCAGATGAAGGCACAGAATGCACGAGAGCATGGTTGTTGCAAAGACAAACGTTTTTCTCTTCTGGTAGATAGCGTTATAAAAATATTATTGGCCAAGTTCCCTGCATCTTTCCATTCCTCAGCCACATTCTTCTGAGGTCTTTCTGGAAGGACCAAGAGGGACGTAGTCAGCAAAAAAGAAGACAACAGAGGCATTACCACTTGTCTAGGACATTTGACATATTTATAGAGAAAAAAAATTAAATTGTCTAAATTATTAGCCCCAGGGAAACTGTTTTGTAGTTCTCATTCAAGCTGTTACTCAGGATGCATTCTGTCCTTCAGAACAACCTGAAGCTGGTCCGTCCTGCAGTGTGAATTCTTCAAAAACAAGGGATTATTTTAAAATGATTCTTCAGGAAGACCGGATATATTTTAAATTTATATATATATTAATTTTCCAGTGTGGGACACCAGCATTACACCTTCCAGTTTAAAATAAAGTGGAACCACTGAATCGATAGTTATACGTACAAGTATTTGGGTTAACAAATCAGTACCATTACACAGTTCTACAACACAGTACCTCCAGAAGAATCCCCAAGTCATCCGAGACCAAAACACAAGTCGGATCAAGGTATCAGTCTCTCCTGCCCCTGCAGTGTCCCCTGGATATCTCTCGAGTAAGTACTGCGCATATTCAAACCTCCGTTCAGCGATGGGCTCAGTGCTAAGGTGTTTAAGGTCCATGACTGTGCATCATCTCCTTAAAATGGCCTATTTTTGCTCTCTTGCTCTTGAATGAGATAGTAAAATGAAACACTTTTAAAAAAAATCAGAACAGAATAATTCACGTATGACTGCAATTGTTACTCGTATTTCACTGGCATCTCAAGATCTCAGGCAAAAGTGGGACACTGGTCTCGGAGCCTGTATTAAGAGACATCACCTTCCCCAAAGAGCTTTCAGTTAGACGAGAGACACGCACATGGGAGGAACTATGTGGTATCCTTACCCAGTATTGCGCAGGGAGAGCAATTTGTCTGAACACTGAGACTTCATAAAGTATGCGACACAAACTTCCAAAGGATGATGAAGGAAGAACTTCAAAGACTGCAACAGTTGTTTTCATTTTATTCACCCATCTACATTTATGTCCAGTATAAACTAAGGGCTGCAAAGAATCGCCTTCTGTCCCCACTTTTGCAAACAAAGCCACTTAGCTTAGTCACATATCGGAGGATATTTTTTGATAGGGAACAGCATAATTGTTTCGCAAGCTGAACTGAGAAGCAGGTATTCTAGCTGCAAAAAATAACACAGCAACCCGCTGATCACTGGGCAGAGGTCTTTAGCTGAGATGGTGCCTCCAAGTTTATCAAACACTTCTGTCCATGAACCTGCATCAAAGTTGCTTTGACCACATTAATCTCAAGTCAGCTGCTTTTCATTTATGCCTCAGCTTCACCGAGACACAACATCAGAGAAGAAGGTGATCCGAGACGATAGGCAGTATTGACATAGTAATGAAATTACAGCCCGTAACATTTTGTGGTCTGTACCCATGGTTTCAGCTAACTGTTGAGTAAGATCAGTAACAGGCCTGGGACACGTGTTTTAGAAAAGCAATCTGGAAGAAAGGAAAGAGCGAGAAATTTTTGCAGCACTTCGAGCAATCTCTGAGGAGAACCAAAGTCATGGTCTTCACAGGTGTCTAGGTTTGGCTAACAAGGCTCCTGTCTCCCGCGGCCCATGTCACATAGGGTCTTGATCAATTTGCTCGCTATCTGGAAAAGTTCTGTTAGCCAGGCCATGCCTGAAGAACGGAAAATTTACCCAAGCCTGAATAAGATCAGGACAATGGGATACAACCCGTACGCAGCTCTCTGCTTCGCTCCTTTCAGCCTTGCTGCAGGGATGATTCAACCACCTGAGTTTCAGGGGTCGAACTGCTGTACACCAAGAGCGCGTGGCATTGTTTTGGCGAACCCACAATGCTGCGCGGAGCACCGCAGGGGGCGGATAGCTAACGCCGAGGGCTACCACACACTGCAACAGTTTGCATTTGTCAGTCAGGGACCCCCCAAACCACCATAGCTTTTGCAAAGAGGCATCACTCTCCCATTTCACATACGATTTCCACATTTTTACTACTGCTCGTTGTTGGCCGGGAATTCATCACGTGTAATTGCTATTCATCCCGTACGCTGCACAGTTGTGTGTATGTTGTGACTCAAAACTGCTTCTAGGAAAGCAGTTTTGTTTCCAGTCCAGCTTCTGATTTCACGTGGTATCAGTCATTAACTGAGCAAAGCTGACACCAGGCTCATTTATTGGAACATAACAGCTAGGCCTCATTTTACTCACTTGCACGGACACGACGACCTGGAAATATTCCCACCTCTCCCTACCATTCCTGTTCGGGTTTTTCTTGAGCAGCTTGAAACATGCGCTCCTTTTTCCCCTTCTGCCTTGCTATCGTTTCTACCCTCCAAACATACTTTTATTCTTCTCCCACTTAATTCATCCTTCATAATTACGTATTCCCTTAAGATCCTTTCCTATTAGCCAGGTTTCTTAGTTACCCCTAATGGGCCATCCACTTACAGGTACCATCATTGGCCAACCTGATCGCATTTCTCCATGCACTGCAGTTTAAAGGGTAGTTTACATTTTCTGTTAACTCTTCACAAGGTTTCATTTTTCTTAGGCTGTCCCCAGACTGCAAAGGTTCTCAGTGCCTTTACTACAGTCCATGCAGCCAGGTTTTAAAATGACATCTCCCATTAGTCCTAACTTCGTGGCAAGGTGTCCGACAACAGCACAGCAGTGAGGAGATCACCAGAGGACTAAAAGCTGACAGACTCTTCCCAAGCCTTGCCAGATACACACACTTTGGGACAAGCCTCCTTGCTGCTTGCTCAGCTGGGCCTATAACGGCTGCAGGGAGAGTACCCTAAAGCTGGGAAAAACAGACAGCCCTTCCAAAAGTAGAGAAAATTAACAGATTGACATTCTCAAAATCCTTTTATTTTTATGTTATTGCTAGCTTTTATTAAAACCATTGTTAAAATCCAACCCACTTCTAAGAAGTGGTTCAAGTTCAACAAAACAGAATTTTCTGATGGAAAACATTTCGTCATAAAAAACATTCAATGAGTTCTACTAATATATTTCCACGTTCTTTTCCTGACTAGAGCCAGGGAAAACTGCATGAATGTCTCCTGAAGACAAGGTGTTCCTTAGTTGAAAAAGGCAAGGTGTTTATTCTTCCTTGGAAGTATGAGCAAAGCGGCAGCTGATTAATAGTGAAAGCAGTATCAAGAGAAATGTATGCTAAGTTTCAGCACAGAATTAATTTCTATGAGTAAATATGTATAAATTCCTTACAGTAATAGAATGTGCTGCAAAATTCAACAGATTTCTCACCGTAATGGTGTAAGTAATCAAGGAATATATTAACGAAGAATAACAAGAGAGAGAGAGACTGAAAAATAACTTTCAAAATTTCCTTTACTGACTACACGATGTTGCTACTGCGGGAGTCCATCTATTAATTTCATCCTAAATTTTTAGACTAGTAGGTACAAGGAAACCCTCACTATCTGACTTCAGTAGATCTATATCCATTTACAAATTCTGAGGATTGTCCCGATCAGTTTAATGAGACAAGAAAGAGAAAGGTACCAAGTATTTTAGTGATGCCTCACAGAAAATAAGTTAGTCATTTTCAGTGCGACGCCTTTCAAGCGTCTCGAAATAAGGGTTACACAGCCGGGGGGGCGGAGAACAGAATCCAAACCCAAAACACTCCCCTGCCCCATCCTCCCACTGACTACTGAAGTAGTTCAAAATTCATTGGAACTGAGCATGCAAAATCAACCCTGAAGGCCAGAATCGCCCATACCCTGAAGGAGGAGACTTCTGGGAAGAAAACTTAAGATTTAATCCACTTAAAGGAGAACAGTCAATTGATGGCCTGTTTGCCACTGAGTTCACTTACTCGACAGCAACAAAAACAGTGCAGCAATTGCATTCATAAACAAAATACTGTATGTAAAGGACTAGCTCAAGGTTTTTGAGCTGAATTGTACCCTCCAAGAGCCACATTGCCTGCCTAAAAATACTAAATACAGACAAAGTCTCGCTGACATGCACTATTTATTGACGTTTACGTAGCTCCAACGTATACGCAAATATTTTAACCTTTCTCTGCACCTCAGTATTCCAGTCTCAGTTTCTAACACTGGCATTAAGCAGTTCTTAAATGCTACTACACTATTTCCCAAAACAGTGAAGACAAAACAGAGCAAAACAAAATACAACAGCATTTTTTTAAAAGATGTAATGATCAGCAAAAACGATGCATAAAGCCATTATTTTTTGCTGGGCTTTGTTGTGACAGTTACCATGGCTAACCCATTAACATATTTGCCGTACAAGTATGGTCATTCTACGGCCTTAATTAACTTTCAAGTGGAGAGTGCTGTGGCTTACCACTTATTAAATATCCACTACAATAAGTTACAGTTTTACCCTTCCAACCTCACTTAGCCAAGACACCTAGAAGAACCAGCTTTCTATCCGACTATAATTTTGTAATTGCTTTTTACTGAAATTATGTTGAAACTGGACCCCCTATGTAAATGTATTTTGCCTGGTTCATCTAAAATTGGCCACCCCTAATCAGATCTGGTCGATATTTGATTGAATAAGTGGAAAATTAAGTTTCTCTCTGATAATGCTTTGCCTTTTCCTCCCTTTCATTATTTATAATGTAAGCAATTTTTTGTTGAAATTTGAAAGCGTGCCCCCTAGAGAACAGCGGAAGACAGACACATCGGAAAGGCTGCTTTGAAAGCTAATCTGCTTCTAGTACAACACACAAACAGTGTAGTTACACTAAGCAAAGCTAATTTCAGCAAGCACTTTATTCACGAAGAAAGCAATGCTATTCGAGATTTAATCGAGTCAGAATTAGGTTTTGTGATTAGCTAGGCTGAGCTGTTAAGGTATAGTCATAATGATATCATTATTTCCACACACCCATGTGGCATGAGCATCGTCAAGCAGCATAATGCTCTGTATGTTTAAACTTGTATACTGCCAGCTAAAAGCAACTGAATCCACCTCCATCAGGCGTTCCACTGAGTATAAAATAGGACTTGAGTTCGGGGAAAAAAAAAAAATACTTCTACAAAAGGAACACGTGAAAAGGCCACAGGAGTGCACAACTGAAAAATACATAAAAATGCAAATTTCCCTAAACTTCATCTTTGGATGGACTGAAGCATAAGTGAGAACTTCAACAAAGCTATAGAAAAAGATGACAGGTCTGAGTTTCAGAAATTTAAGACAGCAGTAGGATTAGACACTTTGGGTTGTCTTCGCATACATTTCTTATGGGAGTTAATTCCATTTGACATGCAAGACCAAAGCAAGATTACAGAGGCATAGCCCCATGGCGAGGTGTATGCTGTAGCTAAAAGCTGGGATTTGAATAATTGTGCAGGCTTACTCCAAGAATCAGGCGAGAACAGAATGAATGGATTATTACAAGGAACTTTGTACATTTTTAACTGCTGGACTTAATAAAATACCCTGTGTGTAAGACTGGTATTATGGTCCTCTGCACTCACTCTAGTTGAAGTTTGTGGTAGGAGCTATCAAATATGAGAAAAAACAGAAGCTGTTAAAAAAGAATGTGTAATGAAGAATTGGGCAGGGCCGTGCCCCACGCGATTTTTCTGAGGGAAGCAAAATTTGGAGAGCTTCAGTTCAAAATATTCAGGCCCCAAAAAAGTTAAAGGGAATTCATTTCCTGTATAAAAGAAGGTTGAAGGAACACAAGAGATTGGATCGGAAAAATGAGGGGACAAAAAAAAAAAAAAAAGGTGGGTTTTTATTTCACTGTTTCAGCTTGTTAGCTAGGTCATTTATTACGGAGAAAGATTACTAATCCACACATCATTTTTTTTTAAATTGACCTCTTCCCTTTGTGTCTGTGGAAGCACTTGTCTGTAAAAGGAGGTAATAGCTGACTGCTCCTTAGAGTCAGTGCTGCTTAATTAACTGTCCAGTGAGAATTATTGAAATACTTATATAATTCTTATTTAGCACTCATTAAAGTGAGGGATACAAATGCTGGACAATGAGAGGTTCAGGAAGGCTTTGAAAAGAGGGAGTTAGTACTCTAATAGCAAAGAATTATGAAAGCCTGCCCATTAACGGTAACAGAGCAGACCTTTCATTTTAAAAGTCACTGACTCAGATCTGGACTTATTTGATATTTTTTAAAAAGCGCCTTCATCTAACCCCCCGGCAACAGACGATCCCCAGTTCCTCCCGCCGTCGCCAACCAGACCGCGCAGCAGGTGCGCGAAGGAGGCAGATGACACTTCCGCACCGCCCTGCGCCGGTGCCGCCGTCGCACACCCCGTGCACCCTCGCCGGGGTTCACCCCTCCGGCCGGCTCGCAGCCCCCACGCACGCAGAGAGCTCGTCAGCCGCTAGGAGCGTACCCAGACAGGTAAGAGAGAACCAGCCGCAATGAGCTGTACCCAAACGGCATTACGCGAAGTACGTGTACTTTCTGCATGCAGGACTTCCCTCGCTTAAAACGCGTCTATGAAAACCAGTACGCGCCATAGAAAGAAAGTCTCAGGTGATGATCATTTTGCCCTAAAAATAATCTCCATTTCAGTTCAGTGGGTGCTTTGGAAGCCTGCCATAAAAGGTGATTAATATCCTGAACAACTTGGCAGCTTCCAAAATGGAGATGAAGAGCCTGCTGGGTACCGAGCAACGGCAAGATTCCACACCACCTATAACTTACTCTGTGACATGGATTATGGCAATAATAGCCTATTGTACAGAAAACGAGCTAAATTCCTCAGCACTTCTTGCGAGACAAAAAGAACATGCATGCGCTTCTTCCACGCATACTAAAATCTTTTCAGAAATAGCTAGCTAAAAAGAATTAATTGGCCCAATTTCACTGTGTTTCTTGTGGCAGAACCGGGCTTACACAGGCCATATGCCTCAACAGTTTGTCCTCAGAAAATTTACCAACAATAGAGAACAGTGTTATTGTCACCTTCGAGGCTTTGAAGGTTCATTCCTCCACAGAAGGGTGTGCTTCATTCCTCTCTCTAATCTGTATATTGTCAAAAGTTCTTGAATCTCCAGGAATTCACTTAGACATGAAGCTCAGATATTCTTTCTATTCATATAATGATTGATGAAACACGAGGGAAAATAAATTGAATTATGTTAAATCTCCCAGGGAAACGTAATTAAGCTGTACAGCATTCCCTTGAAATCCTTGTATCACTCAGGCTGTGTCTCCTACTACATGATCAATAATAATATTAATTAAAGACAATTATTTTGAAGGACTGGCATGAACTTTTAGCTTTCACTATTTTTTGCACTATTAAAAGCTAAGGATTTGTTTGGCTATCACATCCCTGAAATCCTTCTGTATCTCCAGCACAAGGTTTCTAAAGTATTGTGGCTGAGATTTTTGCTTTCTCTTCTGGTACCTACTGCTGTTCTAAAATCTGTATGTCTGTATCTGGTTCAGTATACATACATTGCAGAAGCCACACTGAAGACAATACAAACGTTACAACCTTACCCTAAATACAGAAGCTGGCCAATTGCATGCACTATGCTGGTTTCAGTTTCTCTTTAACTGGAATCCTAGGCATTAAATATTTGTACATGACAGTTATATTAAATGCCCAACAACAACATATGCCTCCATCACCAAATCAAAACATGGCATGTACTTCCAGTTCTTCAAGCAGAAGATGAAGCAAGAGTTCTGGGAGAAAAATCACGGCAGACACAGCTCAAAAAAATTTTGGATCAGGAGACAGCAGGAAGAAATCTAATTTGATACTAAAAAGGAAATTTTCTGAAGGAATTTTGCCGTTGATGGAATTTGTGGACAAAAAGGCGCGGTAAAAAATGTGGTTGGTGAACACTAACTCTTATCAATGCAACAAAATTATGTAGAAGACAATTGTGTGTTTTTATTACCTACAGATAAATATAAATAAATAGTGTGTGTACATATACATGTATTTTTAGTATATATATTTATGAATATATATAAAAGATTATAAATATATTCTGGTTTTAACAACACACCCTTGCTTATGAAGGCTTATGATAAATAAATAAATTTTTGAAGTCCCATATATTTTGGCCAGAAAAATTAACTCAAATGAAATAGTGAAGATGACAGGAGTGGCAGTTCTGACTAGGTCTAAAATTCAGTCCCAGGCACTATCCCTGAAGAGTGACCAAGACTTTCATCAATGTCATAAGCTCTGTGCTATGCATTTTTTCCAAGGAGAACTCTCACTGGGCAAAGAGCTTCCAGTTTCACAACGTTTGCCATAAACTCACGTATATGGAAGGAAGATAGACTTCTCAAATACAAAAGCATGTATTACAAAGAATACAGAAGGTTTCAGAAGAAAGCAGACATTGAATTTGGAACATTAAATACTATTATTAAAGCCATAAATAGAACAACAATAATTAGAAGAATACCTTGGTATTCCTGAAACCACAACAATAAAGCAGATCAGCAAACTAACAGGATCCACGATATAAGAAAGTTTGGTCTTTGCTTGTTCTTTTAATAACAAAGGCATTGAGAAGGCAAATTTCAGACCGTGTGGAAGGTGGCAAACAACTTCTCCCCAAAGGCAGAGGGAAGGTTTCTTAAATGAGCTTCATCCTAAAGAAGATCAGAGTAAAATATATGAAGCAAGATGACATAATGGGCTGTTGCTTAAACGCAGCCACCGATAGTACCCTATTCTGAAAACTAGGCTGTGGGTAATTGAATGTAAGACGAAGCAAAAATACAGAAAAGGCCAAGCTGAAGCTGAAGAATAAAAATGCAGTGTGTGTAACAGTATTGAGAAGAGTACAGCTCTGTAGAACTGATTAATAAGAAGAGCAGTGAACAGTACAGAGTGGATTTGCAGAGATTAGAACACTGCAGGCTTTGTCCAAAAGATTGTATAAAGTTCTTATTGGGTTTGAATTTAAATAGGGTAAAATTTATCTAACACTATTAATGTTTCCCTTTGACCTTTAAATATACCTTCCTTCTACCCCCAAAAAGGACACTTTAAAGTAAAATACATATACACTCCATTATTTCATACTGTCTGCGCGTGTGTGCGTGTACATATGCACACATGTGCAGAGTCTATTCTATTCCTTTGCACTACAGTAAGAAATCAGGAAAGCCATTACAAAAAAAACTGCTTTAACACTGGCAGTCAAATTGAAGAGAACATACACTTTGATAAACCCTTCAAGTCATGTTCCCTCAGCAACAAGTCCAAAAATTAGAAGGACAAGATGGCATGGTAGGAACTTGGTAATTTTTGTTTCAAAGCTCTCACAAACACTCCACTGGGACATGCAGTGTAGCGTGTGGCAGCACCACCTCAGAGAAGTTTAAATCAGTAGCAAGACATTTTCATAAAGAGATGAAACATAAAAAGTGGACTGGGTGGTAAAACTGAAGGTAATATTTAAAAACAGAAAACTACAGGCAGCAACAGGTCACTGAGTAGAGATGGCAGTATCATTAAAAAAAAAAAATTATCATTCAGTGACAAGTTAATGAGACACAATCATTACAGAGTGAGACCCCCACCTGGCATACTGCCTCCAGCTGCGTGGCCCCCAACATAAGAAGGAC
>VZTL01016605.1:6667-26603 GCA_013400535.1 Scopus umbretta
CCGTCCCTCGCAGCTCCGCGCAGCACGGCTGGCTCCGGGGCCGCTTCCGCCCCCCAGCCCCGACGCCCTGTCCGGCCTGCCGGCGTGCCGGAGCCGCCGCTTACCGGCTGGGTCCTGCGGGCGGCTGCCGCTGAGCCGAGAGGAGCGGGCGGTGGATGCGGGGTCCCCGGCCCCGCCTCGGGGCTCGCGGTGGCTGAAGGCGACGCGCCGGTCCCGCAGCCCCGAGCCCTGGAAGCCCGAACGTGAGAGAAACAAAAGGTATTTGCTGACGTGGGCGTTGGACAGAGACGCCCGAGGGCTGGGGACACAATTAAAGGGGCAACGCACCGATTGCAGGCGCAGCCCAGCGGCTTCCTCTGCCTGATCGCCCTGCACCGGGGCTGCTCGCCTCTTCCCACACCCACATGCTGCCCGGGAGGGGATGTGATGCCCTAGATGCTTCCTTCTCACACCGTTAGCTATAGCAGGGGCCTCGGTGACCCAAATCCTTCTTTAACGCGCCTGCAGCTTCCTCAA
The DNA here is from genome assembly GCA_013400535.1 of Scopus umbretta. NCBI lineage: Eukaryota > Metazoa > Chordata > Aves > Pelecaniformes > Scopidae > Scopus > Scopus umbretta. The sequence continues at coordinate 7,184 of VZTL01016605.1, forward strand.
AAGGAGGTGTGACATCTTTTTTTCTTTCCCTGTTCGTGTCTGTTATCTTTCCAAAAAAAGGTCTCTGACATCCTGGTACCTGAACCTCTCGCCTTCTGTCACTCGAAGTTTGGTATCTTTCTTTTTCCTCTTCTTGCCACCAGGGTCTTTTCTGTGCTCTTGACACCCCAAGTTATTTCTCATAAATACTTGTTTTCCCATGGGAGCCATTCTGCCTTAGCCATATCCTTTGGGCCCTCTTTAGCCTTCCATAAACTTCAGGCATTCCATCCTGAAACAATTCATGTTCCTTTCCCCGCTATAGCAAAATGGGAGAGACGTCTAAAGACTCTGACAGTTAGAAACATTCTCCCAGTATATCATATACATTTATTCATATTCAGTTTATATCCCTCTATAGCATGACAATATTTTTCACCAGCTTAATTCCCCCTTTTTAATAAACATCCATAGTTGTGTAGATTCTGTCTCCTTTCAAATGCAGGCCACGCTTTTAAAGTCTTTCATGAGACCCATTCTGCTTGCATAAGACTCTACTCTGTACCTGACCAGCTTAAATTAATCATTCTTGAACATGAAAGCAATTGGAATTTATACAGTGTTTCGCATTAATCTTTTCAGTCCACTGGGCAATGGTGTTAATTATCAACTGAAAACATTTCAATCTGATGTACCTACAACTGACCAGTCTTTTCTAGCCATGTCACATCGCCGGTCCATTAGTCATCCTCTGATCAGTGTCACCTGCAAATCTCATGTAATTTATCTTGCTTTTACCTCAAAGTCTAAAGAGTGCATTAGCAGAACTGATTCCAAAGTCAGCCCAGAGGGCCGTTAGCATCTTTGTCCTCGTCGTTCCCCTTTCAGGGTAACGCAACCCAACCCTAGCACCCAGCTTCTCACAGGGCTTACCATTAAGTAATAGCGCACACCTGCGTGTTGAATGCTGCATGCAGCCCCGGCATCACTGCTTTCAAAGAGTGCATACAGGAACCTGTAACAGTTCGGAGAGGGAAGAGGGAAACGATAAAAGTGGGGCTCAGCTTTGTACAAATGTCTCTAGAGTGAGAGAGATCCAAACTCGGAAACAAACGAAGCAGGTGGGATGAATGGAAGTCTATAAAATCATGAGAAGATCAATAGGGACTGTTCACTGCTTATTCCAGCATAAGAGGAAGGCAGATGAAGCTAGCAGGTGGCAGGGTCACAGCAAGCCAGAGGATGTGGCTCTATGCATAACGCCGTTAGGCACTGGAACTGCTTGCCATAGCCGGCTGTGGATGTGAAATGTTTGCGAGTGTCGCAGGGGTATACTAGACGCGGTCACGAGTGGGACTTGAGAGCTACCTACAGACATGTCCTGTGCCTTCAGAAGTCCCCAAGTCACAAACTGTAGGAGACTGGAAGAGGACTCAGGTAAAAATATTGCTTGTCGTATTCTTCCACTGAGCAACCGATTTTGACTCAAAAAGTTTCAAGTCAGGGAATTTCATAGAATTTCGTTTATTGCCAACTAACAATAAACTTTCAACTACTGATTCTGGTATTGAGAAATAAAGATGACAAACAATTAAACAATCACTTAGATTGTTTAATATCAACCAAAAAATTTATTTGCAGTATCAGGTATTAATACTGCTTGGATTCATTCCTCTAAAGTTTGATTTTGCCTGTCAATTCAATTAAGTAGCACCTATTTTTATATAACACACTACATATTTTTTTTCAGATCCGTGCCCAAATTATTTCATTTGCTGAAAACTTCCTTTTGAAAATAACTATTTGTGGGTATTTGTTCTGTTTGACTTAGCTGAGTTTTCAGGTAATTGGTACTTCTACTTGTGTATCAGAGTGTGCTCCGCTTGGTGGTTTGTGTCAGTATTAATAGGACTTCAAGGGTTCTCCATCTGCTAGGAACAGGTAATAGAATTTTAAAAGTAGAAAAAAAAATGCAGTGGTATCTGGAGTAGCTTAATTAGAATTTTTAAAGAATTTCCAAGTGCTTTACTCAGAATACTTCAGAAACCTTGCCCAGGAATCTGCTTGCTGCAGCTAGGAACAGCCATGGAACAGACTTTGGTTTTGTCATGCGTAGGGACTGATTTCATCCTGTTTTGCATGATAGTATATCACAAACAATCCACTGACTCTAGAAATGTGTTTATTTGTTTTATTTAGTCCTTTGTTTTTTAATTTCTAAATTTTAGAATTACTGATTCTAGCCAAGAAAGTTCGCCCTGAAGTCGAGATATTGTTTGGAGAGTTTATCCAATGGGAATAAACTTGGCAACTCTGTGGAGTAGGTGCTTCTCACAGCAACAGGAGGAGTGTTACAAAGCAAGACTAATAGTCTGCTTTTCAGAGAACAATTTACAAATTACTTTAAAAAAATGACATTGTTAGTGCTGATACAAAAATTACTAATATAAATTTTGCATTGTCTTATTTGGGTTTTGGTAACCAGCTACAATTAACAGTAACACCAGTTAAAAGATTTCAGTTTTCCTTAAAATAAATGTTTCTGAAAAATCTTCAGTTATGGTATATTTTCTGACTTTAAGTATGTAGTGACATTTCTTGCCAAAGAAAACTCAAGAGCATATACTAGAACAACTGAAGTACCATAGTTCGAAGACTGACATGCATTGATTCACAAGATTAATTTGTTGGAGTTGCAATGGATTTTTCCCAAATTGTGGGTAGAGTAATATGCATTTACCAAGGGTTTTATGTTAAATTTTGAAAATATTAGTAAAATTGCATATAACCTTGGGCTAAAGGAACACAATTTCTTTCCTTTTTCTACCATTGAAGAAATAGCTGCCATTTTTTTCCACTGGATCACAATGTACCATACTTGGGGAATTAGTTAGTTGCCTTTTTTTTTTTTTTTTTTTAACACTGGATCTAAAAATGCATTTAATGAGCAAATGTGAACAGCAGGAATTTTAATCCATGCTCTTGCAAAAATTGTTGCTTTTAAAATAGTATTATACCTCTGCAAGGAAAAGTAATTTTCTGAGAACATTTTGTTTGTTTAAAAGCTTTTGAGAAACTTTGTGTGACATAAAAATATGTATTTTTTAGTAGTTCACAGCTGAGTTGCTAATTGTTCCATGTCAGGAAACTTTTCAGTGTCATAATGCCTTGAGGAATACAAAGTATGCAAGAGAAGACCATACCCCCATCATTATGAAAGAGCTTTTTAAGTTATGCAGACAGTCTGGAGATAAGGGAATAAGCAAGACACCAGAAATTCATTAAGAATGAGTTTACAATTTTCATCTAATATACTGCCAGCTCATATTTGGCTTTAGTTCATTTGTCTCGGCATCACCTTTACTGTCATCAGCTTTCCCCAAGACAAAGCCAGTAGACTCAACCACAATTTCTGCAGTTCAGCTATCTTCATGAAGATCCCGAGCTGCGTCCTTGGTGTCTTCTAGTACAAATACAAATGCTTGTTCAGCCTCCAGGTCACCAGGAGATCACGTCATTTTTGAAAATGAAAAGGAAATCATAATACACTGTCCTAAAATGTTGAGTACAGGGAGGAATCATCCATCTGCCCAACAGTGACCGAGCAGGCCATCTTCTGAACAAAGTTTACAACTTAGGAAAAGTCCGAGCTTTGATGGCAGTGTTAACAGAGGCAGCAGCTGTACAAGCATCTCAGCAAAACTTGTCAGTAGCTTCATCTATACTAGGAACCCAGATTCCTAATTCTGTACCAATAGAATTAAATTAAATACTTGTTAGGCATATTCTTATCTTCAACCCAGCTTCCCTTAACACCTAAAATCGCAGCATATTTTCATACAGCTCATCTATGTTGATGACTTAGACCTTGATTGAAACAATTCATTGTCCCCGAATCATTAGCAAGCTCTTTGATGACATCTCATCTCCCTTGATTGCCCTGCACTCCTGCTCTCCTTCTCCCACAGTGAGAGTCCTTTTCACCAAGGATGGCAACAACCCTATGGCCCTCAGAGCCAAGGAGACAAGAGTGGGGATGAGGGCTTCAGTGCCCCACATCTTTCAAGTCAAAAATGAAAACATGTATACTTACTGTGAGATTAGTGTTTATTTAATGTTTTCTGTTCTTTAACTATAAAAGAACCAGACTACATACAACAATATAAACATATGTATAGTACGTACACAATGTAACATACAATAAAGACAAATCCAGTAAAGCACCACTGTAGAAAAAATGTTACAAAAAGCACTTAAAAGATTTGATCCCCACCCCTCAAAAAGGGTAGATTGCCTGTATGGTGGTGATGCACATTAATTCTCAACTTTGGTTCAATTTGTTTTTCTCTCTTCCACCGTGTCACATACACTCACAGACATCTCAACGTCAGGACGGGTGCATTTGCAGATCTGGCAGCTTGTGGTGAAACATCAGTGCAACTTCCCTATTACTGATCTGTGGAAAACATCCAGTTATTAAATCTGGAAAGGTCTGCTGGGTTTGCACTGCTACCTGGATTGTACTCTGAATTGTCTGTGAATGCTGCGAAGCTATCTTTTGTAAAATACTATAAAGACCCACTATTCAAAACTTTACACGATCTTTTTCCCACATAGAACTATTGATCCCAAATACCTGTGGAAGCAGAGCACCAGATATCAGTCCCTTCTTTCATTCCCTAGCACTCCTCTTTCTCATCAAAATAACCTGCCTAACATTGGATACCGTTTCTTTTTTTTTTTTTTTTAAGTACCCTTATTTTGCTTGTACAGGAACACTTTTTAAAAAGTTATAATCTGCTATGTTTAAAAGTTCAGTAAACAACAAAAGAAGAGTTAAAACAGTAAAAAATTTAGGAGAATATGGACATTCAGAGAAAGCTAGGGTAACTGAATTTCACATACATCAGATTCAGATGGTACAAATGAAAATGTTATTGCACCAATTAGTAGTTTAGGACAGTTTACTTTTGATTGAACTACTCCACTGATCTGTGTGGAGATAGTGCATTAGCTGGCATCGTTTGCACATTGGTTTTCAAAAGTGAAAAAGAAAATCTTTTCTCCTGCCTCAACAAATATACAGCATCTTGTTTCATAATACAGTGCTATTACTGTACTGGCTTTCACTTGGGCAGATCCTGGCACGGGCTGGGAGATTTCCAAAGGTCCTTGAATCTACCCATAAATCTGTCTGCGTGATGGTATCTCAAATAAGCAGGTTCTAAAATCAGGGTATCTCTCCAAAGTGTTAACTCCTGTTTAGTTTAGTGAATATTCTAGTTTTCAGTTTTATACAAGTCTACAATGACTGAGGTATTAAAATTTTTTTGTGATCTAAGAACAGCTGTTATAACTACCAACAGCTATTATTTACCAACAAAAGTTATCTTCCTTGTATTAGAAACACAAACAACTGCAAGAAAACAATTTCAAAGCAAGCTTCCTATTTTTGTTTGAGTAATACACACTGGTTTGGGTCAGAGCTGACATACCTTAGTTATTAACAACCAAACAAGAAGACAGAATTTGAAAAACGAGTAGCACAGTCATTGGCTCTAAAATTTAATTTGTGTTCACATGATTCCCCTCCAACCCAAAAAGAAGCCAGCAGCTAAAAATTAAAATAAGCCTTGCCACTGAAGAACTTTAAGAATATCTAAGTGCTGATTTGGTTTCTAATTCTGCAAAACTATCAATGTATGCTTGAATTTTACCCTTGTAACTAGTCTCGTGATCAGTGGGACCGATCCTGTGTGTCCAAGCCTTCACAGGACTTAGCTGGTTATGCAAAAGCATGCAAGAAGTAGAGAGTCGTATGTTTTGACAGTTAAAGTATGTTGCATCTCAATTGGCAGTCTGAAGTTTAAAGACTAGTGTATTGCCTTTGGATATTTAGGGATGGCATTTAAAGTTGCTGTGTACAGCACGCTGTTTTGAGAGGGACTTTTTTTTGGGGGGGGGAGAGGGGTAGTGTTTGTTTTGTTTTGATTTTTGGTTGTTTGGTGGGGTTTTTTTACTTTTTAATTTACTAGTATCCAGACACCTGCCTATAACCATAATAAAAACCAAAAAAGTTGTTATATTCACTGGTTGTGTTTTACTAAAAGTGCTCTGCTGACCGACATGGCAGAGGTGATGACATCTTAACTCTAGACCTAAAAGCAGCTCTGTGTGGGCATGCACACCACATGTATGTGTATAAAGGGAGCCGCTGGCAAGGTTTTAACTTCATGCCCTTTATATTCTCATACAAGTTACTAGTTTTTCTAGACATGTAGAAAATCTGAATTTCAAACAATACAACGAAAGGCAAAAACCAGGCTGTCTTCAGTTGTTTGGTTGACATGTTAACAGTGGCCTTTAAGAGAAGAAATGCAGTTTTTATGTGCACATTAAAGGGCACCATCAACTTAAGTTGGATCCAGAGATCTTTAGTACTAACAAAAATGTTTTAATGATTTAAAAAAAAAAAACCCACAGGTTTTAAAATGCAAATAATTCCCAGGCACTTCTGAAACAAAAATGTGTAAACCTAAAGATTCCAATAAAATAAAAGTGAACAGATTTCACTGTTCGAATGAAAACGGTGAAAAGAAAGAAGGGGTTATTATATTTTTCATTGATCCAGGATATTCTAAATCAACAGGTAAATACAGGTTTTAAATATCACAGCCTGTAAAAGCAGGTTTAAAGAAGTCTGTTTGTGAAATATCCAAGATCGTTCAAAATTATCTAGAAAGAGTATTTGGGAGTCTGTTTCCCCCCACCCGCATGCATTTTACTGTAGGCATTTGACAGCATTTTCTTCTAGCTAGGATCAGTGACTGCTTCCCAGTTGCATGGATTTTTCTCACCCAGCATGAAAAATGGAAAGCTTTAAAAGGAGTTTAAAAAGTTAAGATGATTATAAAACTACAAAAACTGGTAAGAAAACGAAGTCAGTGTTAATAATATAAAAGATTTTCTAAAAAAACCCAGCTGGCTGGGTTTTAAGTTGACAGCATCCTTTTAATCCTTCCTTACCAATAATCTGATTCTTGCCTGTGAAGTGTCTGTCGCCAGAAATGGATATATTAATTTTTAATTCCCAGAAATTGAAATGTGAGCCTTAATCTAGACACTCTCAGGTTTATTCAGTCAACTTTTGAATGGTAAAAAAATCAAAGCAACCCTCTCAGAGAGTTTTATTTTCTAGACACTCAAAAAGCTCCATAATGCTCCAAGATCCACAAATATAGTTAAGTCACTTCTACAAATAAGGTTTGATTTATAAGAATTTGTCATTTAAACTAGACTAAAGGACTTCAGTTATGAAACCGCCTTACAAAACATCAGTAAATTAAATAACCACACTTGGAAGATTTACAAGGTCTTGCACCAAGAGGTTAAATGCACTATGAATACCAGTGCAGCATGTATTCCTTTAGTGAAATACAGTGCAATTATGTGCAAAAGTACGTTAAAACGTATACTCCTAAACAAAGTCAATTACGTAGAGCTAAGACTTTAAGATATGTAGTCTGCATGGCCTTTAAAAAACTTTGAGAAAGAGATTATATTAGAAATAACTTTCCTAAAAACATTATTTTTGATTCTTCATTAAGCACCATATGAATATTTTAAAACGGCTACATCATTTTTCTCAAAGCTTGTAGAGGCTGGATCTACAATAAAAGATTTCAGGAAAAACATCCAAAAACTAAGTGGAAAGCACAGCAAACAGATTTACATGAACATCTGGTCACAAGAATGCGGATAAACTACATCCTCTTTCACTACAAAGGCTGAAGGACTCCACTGAAAACAAAGCAGCACAACATGACAGTTCAACAGGAAACATCGATTCTGGTGGTCACTTTCAATCTGGAATGGGAACGGCGTACCCCCCCCACCCGCACCCCTTACCCAGTGTTACACAAACCTTAACACAGCTCCATTCTCTAGGCACAAGACACACAAGAACAATCTCTAAGACCAAAGAAAGCAGGCTGAAGTAAAATCGCTGAAGGTCTCTGCAGTCGTTCCTGCAGCTCTTATTAACACGCAGACTTTCGCAAGAGGTTAGTTTTATCTACTCCGAACGCCGTCACGGTTTCAGAGTTAGCTAGCCCGCACCTCAGCACACCTCAGCCGTGTGAGAAGCTAAATCTTCTGACAGTTTAATTGTGGTGCACTAGCCAGAACCACGCTCAGCTGATATTCCATGTCTAGTGGCTTCTACCAATATTTACAATGAGGTGGCATCTTCATGCTAGAATGACCAGAAATTGGGATGCCTGGTCACTAAATGTCATTTTGGATCCCTATTTACATTCTTACCCCACTTCCATTAGTGAGTTAGTCTCCCAACACACACAGATATTCCGTGACACTTTTTTGGATGTTCTCACATGCAGAAGTCCATCCTTCGTCAGATAAGTAGATACCAAAAACAAACCCTCTGATGTGGGATGGACTCAACAAAAATAGAGTAGCGGTCTGCAAGACTAGCCTCAGTAGGCTGGAAGTGGCATTTTCAAATGTGCTGGCAAGATTTACAAGCCCATGTTTTGCTCAGATTTTCAAAAAAACAGCAGGATTTTCAAAGGAGCTCAGCTCCAAATCTGGCATCTACACGAGTTGTCTCTGATGGTCTTAATTTAGATCACTAAAATAGGGGCTACAGAGCCCTCAATTTTTTAAAGATATCGTCCCAGTGAGATAATTCTGTGAGGGTGTGTGTCACTTTGATACTGTTCAGCTACTACAAACTCAAATTTACAGATGTCCTGGAATAGGGACTACTGAAAGCTTATGCAACTTAAGTTACAGAAAATAAATGTAGCATGTGATGCCAGTACCTTCTTGCAAAGGCAGCAGCACTCAACAAGAACTTGGACCAGACCATTTCAAAGCAAGTCTTTTTCCCTTCTGCTGTTTTCAGGAATCACTAGCAAAGTGAGTTGTTTAAGCAGCAGCTTGTTTCTTCTCTCCTCATCCTACCTATCTGGCAATGAATTCTTAACTGCATTTGTGACATCAGAATCACCTCTCACAAAGTACATTGCAACATCACTATAGGACTACTGTTTCACCGTAGGATGAAGCAGATAGAGAAGCTGAATTGGTTTGGGTTTTTTGTTTGTTTGTTTTCTGGTATGTAAAATAAAACCACAAGGTATGCAAAAAAAAAAAAGCAAAAAACAAACCCAAACCAAAACACTTGGTTAAATCAGAGGGCGCTCTGGTTTTTTAGGTTCCATCTAAAAAGTTTGCCAAGTGTAAAGTCTTTACGCTAAAAACCTCAAGAAACATGTCAAGTGGGAGGAACTGCTCATTCTTTGTCAGCCATGTCTGTCTACAGGCTTCTGATCTAGCACTTACTCCAGCTAGAAGACTTGTACAATTTGCCTTTTCATGAAACACTTATGAACAACATAATAAAAAAGCATTAACAGTCTTATTTCACAGTATATTTCAGTTTTTGTCTCTTCATTAGGAAACAGTAGGTTACCCATAAGCAAACAGGCTTTCTCTTGGTGGTGTGTCTTCTTCTAAGGCTTCCCAGTTTAATTTTTGATAGCTTATATCAACTTGGTACTGGAAAGGTAAAAAAAAATCACCTCCTTCGAAAGCCACCCTTTATCTATCCCAGCACAGAAACATGAGGTCCACACTGAAGTTTAAAAAAAAATAAATTCCCAAACAGTACTTGGATAAATTCACACAACGTAAACCATGAGAAGGATGACCAAAGACTAAAAGAAAACATAGTAAAAGAGAAAGAAAAGGATTTGCATACAAAGAGGCTAGTAAAAATTTCTGAGATTTCCTACCCACTTCCTTGAAAAATAGTATTCAGAGCTGTTTTATATGCATAGCTCAGATATTTATATTTAACTGCTCCTCGGCTACACCAGCTGTGAATCTGGCTATTTAATCTACCAGAATCAGAATTCTCAAATAGCCTGACTGAGAGCTTTTAACTTCTACTGTAAAAAGCTGAAGAGAATTGGGCAGTTTGCCTAGTCCAAATTAAGAGACCAGGACACATAACGTGTGCTTAATATTTCTTAAACCAAGACTACTAATGTCTAAATGACATTAAAGACACATCTGAAGATCTGTAGTCCGAGCATTTGAGAGGGGGAGATGCAGTTAAAAACAATTCAGAAAGAGAAACTTGTTCTCTAAATACCTGCAATTAAGGACACGTGAAATATATTTACTCATAGAATCATCATAGAATACCAGGTTGGATGGGACCCTCCTCTGGTCCAACCTTTCTAGGCAAGAGCTCAGTCTAGACAAGATGGCCCAGCACCCTGTATTCTTACTGTTTATGCTTTCAGCAGCAGCATATTTTTCTTATCCTGGTTTGTCTGCCCTGGTTTGCAGGTCAAACCCAGTCTAAGCAAACACTTAAGGTTTACAAGTTAGATAACACTGTCCTAATACAGAAGGATCACAACTTAGTTTAGAGAAGTCCAAGATAATGGATGAAATCTACATTTCTTTCAACGTAATCTTCAGAGAGATGGTGCCCCTTTCAGATCAGGGATGAAGGACCATGACAGCATGATTTGAAGAAACGTGTATCAAAACAAAACAGGGATGTTCCACCTGCAAAATCAAAACTAGGAGGCAGAGACACCACTGGAAATTGCTCAAGTACAACCTCTGTGAACCCCAGACAGAAGATTCTTCACAGATTTCTGGTGCACAGCACTAAAAACTTAAAATCATTAAAGATTCCAATTCTCCCCATTCTTCTATTAAAAAAATGGAATAATAAAAAATGGTACAGCCTCACTAATTGGGCCAACGTGCAGTTTTCTGTTGCAGATTGACCACTGTCGGGGAGACAATTTAAATGCTCCTGGTCTCCTCTCCCTGCTACATAAGCGTTTCTCGGTCCAATAAGCTCCTGTGGATTTCCCGCTTGTCATCACCATCGGCATCGTCATCATCAGCTGGATCGTTTTCCTCTCCAGACTCCACATAGATGGGCCAATCGTTATCCGCATCGCCCTTCTCCTGGCCTTCTGATGAAGGTTCCATTAGGCTGAGGTTAATGGGCATCGAGTCCTCATGGGTAGTGGTCACGCAGGTGCAGCTGTCGCACAAGCCAAAGCGTCGTAATCCTTGAGACAGGCTACTCGTGAATGTTCTCCTGCAACCTTTACAGATAATTGGCTTGTTTGATCGATGCACCTGAAGTTAAAAAGAAAACACTATGGTAAAAAAGGCAATCTGCCTTCTTGCTTTAGCTCCTTCTGGGGTGCTGGTCTGCACATACTCCTAGAACAGAAAAACATCTACACTTAAGCTAAAGGGCAGGTGATCCCATCGCCATGTCCAGCAACAAAGATTTGGGGCTACGTAAGTACTGATGAACTTCACTGAACTATCATGGCTTAAATGTATTATTAGAAAAGTTTATTTCTTTTATATTATTTTTTTATTATTTATTTTATTTATTATTGGCAACAATCATTTTGTCCAACATACTTCGGGAAATATGATCGGGAAATGCCAAAAACTTTTAAAAATTTACCAATAGATATAATCTTTCAAACTTACGCTTAAAGCATGACTCCGAAGGTGTTCCTGCCGAGTGAAACGTTTCCCACACGTCTCACAGGGGTAGGGTCTCTCACCTGTGTGAGAGCGAATGTGCCGTTTTAGTATTCCTTTCTGTTTAGCCGTGTAGGGACAGAACGGACATTTGTGAAGCTTGATTGGCACAACTAACACATCACCTTTTGAAAGAAAACACAGTGCATTAGATTAGGCAGTTCACCAACATTACCTATGTTGGCTTCTTATCCTCCTTGCTGTAGATAATTGACTTTCCCCTCTTTTTGTATTTTGCTTACCTGGAGTTTCTGTAGGTTGTGCGGTTTCAGAAGGCATTCATGCAGCTGCAGATGATCAAGTCCCTTGAAAATCAGCTTGCCTATACTTATATAGCTGATACTCTAAGGGAGTTGGCTCACAACAGAAAAACAAATGAGATTTATTTTAAGGAGCCATTTAATTAAGTGCCAAAAATTTGCTTTTAGTGCAGCGGGGTCTCTGCACTATCTCAGCCATAGAAAGTCTCCTACTTTTTTTTTTTTTTTTTTTTTTAAGATACGATTAGCGTTAAACAGCATTAGAAACTAAAATCTCTAACACAAATTACGGGTACAAGAAAGGCAATGTTTCCCATAGGCTTTTACAATGTGCATAAATTTAGATGTGGGGAACCCATCTAAAAAACTGCATGCTTGTTTCTACTCCCATTTACTTTAGCCTTTCTATTGGAAGTAACAAGATGAAGGACTCCAATACATTTGCTGATGGTATTTTCCTAAAATCAGACTACATGCACACAAGTAGTATGTGATTTATGAAGTCAGATGCAAAAATAGAGAATTAAATTTGAAGATCGCGTTTTACATAAACATAGGTATTGCCAAGTTTTTCAGTATCAGCCCAGATATGAGCTTCCTTTCCAACATAAAGGCTGAGATGTCATACTAGCAGATTAGTTTTCCCTGTGGTGGAACCCTGATAGTGGTTCAGGAAAGTGTTTGCATATCAAGCCTTGAACTCTAAGAGTTACACCAGAGTAGGTGGGGCTGTAGAACATTCCTTGTACTGAGGTTTGTCCAACCAGGTCTCAAAAAAAGGTGTGTCTAGTATTGACGTGTGTCTATCAAGTGAAAGTCATCTCACCCAGTTTTGGAGCTTCACAAGGTATTGCTAATCCCTGCTGGACATTTACAGTTCTATTTAAAAAAAAACAGAAAAGCAGTTCTTAGACCCGCCTTGCTTACAGGCTCTCTAGAGGTGCCTGTACACACTCCATCAGCTGTAAAGGGGACCAGGATGACCGAAACAGATGCGGACACTTGAAAGTAAGTGGCATTTATCTCATCTGTCAGCCTGAACCCATGGAAGAACCATTCTTTTGTCAGGACTTTGTATTTCTCATTCCTGATGTCTTGTGAAAATGGTAAGATAGCAGGAGCACTAAAAGCTGCAAAGAGATACTTCCCATTCTACTGAACGCTTACGCTGTTTACTTGTAGCAAGGAAACTTAACGAATGCAACGTTTGGTGTTTTTTCCCCACTCCTGTTTAAAGAACATCTACCATTACCATTTCTAGTATGCTGTCATAACGCCTGATGTTCCGTATCAAATTCTAGAAGTGTTTCCCTTTTTAATGATTCATTAACAGTCTTAAGCTTTTAAGAAGGAAAAAGTAAGTAAAGTTTGTGTGTTGGATGCTCTTGCCTTGCTATATGTCAAAAACCATAGGCATGATCTGGTGACAGCACTCTGTTCCGGTAACTTTAGTCTTTTGGTGACTGTAAGACTCGATATGTGATTTTATCAGATTCCTTATTTTAAAGCGGTGAGAGAATATATTGGTTTTATTGGCTTTAAGATCACACATGCACGCTTGAGCTAGAGATGACATGAATGTAAGCTTGCTATCTAAAGTTGAATATTCAGTGAAAGATTTCCTGCCTGTTGCCCACACCGTTAACTGCATTTGTCACATCCAGAATGGCTATGGCACCTGTAGCGTTTGTCAGAGCCGCCTCCCGTCTTCATAAGGCAGTTTGGATGAGGCAAGTTGCGTACCAACATTACCGTAAGCAGATAAAATACCCAAATCCTTATTGTCCGCTTCAGGAGAAATGCATACGGACATGACCTCCTTCTTCTCCAGGCCCCTGATGCTGCTGCTGGGAAACATTCCTGCCAGCGTGAGACATCCCAACGGGTGGGCGCTGGGCTTGGGAAAGCAGCGGAACCCCAGGTTACCAGCGGTTGAAAAGCGAGTCTGCCTCTAGAGGTAAAAGTTAAGTCTCGTCTTTACACAATACCACCGAGTTTAAAGCTTTCAGTGCTCTTAAAGAATTTCTAGGTATCACTCAGTATTGAGTAAAACTGATTTCTGCCCTTCAGAAGTTCAAAGTAAGTAACGGCAAATAGACCATCATCCAGCAACCAATGCGCCGGCAGGAGCTCCAGTGGAATAAGGTAGTTCTGGTCTGCCAGGTTCTACAGCAGATCCCTCTTGTGGCAGCTCAACTTAACTTTCCGATTGCTCTTTATGACACTAATGCTATGGGAGGAAGATTCTTTTTAGAAATTTGCCTGCCATTCAACAAGGTCCCAAATGAGATCGTTTATTAAGGCAATGTCACCAACCCCAAGGTCCAGGATCTGTTTCAAAGAGACTCTAAAAGCTGTGAGAAATACTTACCTCCCAAGTGCTGCACTGAATAAAGGAGTACAGCTTTCTTGTGAAGTCCAGAACAATAGTTTATTTGCTACGGCATAATATTCAGCAATATATTCCTGAACGAGAGTAACAAAGGAAGTCGCACAACTAAGCAGTTTCCTCCTCAGTGATACAGACTACACCCCCCTGGAGTCCTCTCACCTGTGTCCTCACCATACCAGTCGCTGTGAATGTCCATCATGGAACTCATGGCTACCCCTGCATCCTCTGGCCTACCCTCAAAGCCCCGGACAAAATGGTGAACCACATCGTCCTTTCTCTGAGCTGAGCTGTTGCGCAACAGGGCCTCTAGGAATTGTTTCATATGATAGTTATTGCAGGCCAGGTCCATAGCCTGCCCGCCGTGCAGCCCCTCTTCCATCTGCTCGAGGGACAATGGAGTCGGGTACTGCGGCAGCCGTTCGCCCACTTCGACCTCTACTTCGTCCGAGTCGAACTCTACTTTGGGTTCCACCCCCTTGGGCAGCGAAGAATTAACGTTGTCTGGAGAGTCACTGCTTACGGGGTCTCTGACCACAAGCTCCAGCGGATGGCAGCTGCTGCATTCGCCGCAGGGAGGATCTCTCTGGCAATCCGACATCCTTTCCTTTTCCTGCAGGGAAGAGACAGAGGCAGAGCACTGGCTCTTGGAGCTGTACGAGGTGCCCTCCCTCGCAGAACCAGCGCTCCCGCTATCAGCCTGGTAGAAAGCAGCTTCTCTCTCTATCTTCCTGCAAATATCTAACGACGACCTTATGTACGTTTTGCAGAAGTTGACCACATCGGTCATCTGCAAATAGCTGGCCGCAGACATCACCTCGATAACATTTTCCCCACAGAGATCGAGCTTCCCGGAATAAAGGAAATCTAGGATGATGGAGAAGGCCTCCGAGGTGACGATGTCCAGAGAGGCGGTGCTGTGGCGTCCGCTGTCTTGGATGTAGTGAATCAGCAGGGCTCGGAAATAGCCGCTGTTGGCGAATAAAATGTTTTTGTGCGCTTTGAAGATCCTCCCCTCCACGATAATGCTGCAGTCGCAGAAGAAGTCCCTCTTGCGCTGCTCGTTGAGCTCTCCCAGAAGCTTGGTGTAGTACGACTGCATCTCCATTGCTCCCGCCGCCGCCGCTCGCCGCCAGAGTCAACGAGAAGGCGCGCCGGCAGCAGGAGGNGTCAGGCCTGCCTGACGTGCCTGTCCGTGGCAGGGAGGACGCGGGCTGGTGGCGGAGCTGGCTGCAGCAGAGCTACCAAGCCGTCAAGGAGAAGGTAGGAGGCGCCGGGCCGGGCCTGCGGGGCGGCCCCGGGAGCCGCTCCGCTGCACTGGGGTCGCGGGCTGAGGGATCCGTGGCGCTGGCTGGCTCCCTGAGAGCGCTGCACCGCGCTCCCGGTGGGCTGCGGCGCTGGCTGGGTCGTAGCCGCAGCAGCGCCTTCATCAGCAAGGGCTCTGACGCCTTCTGAGCCTTGCCCCACCGACTGCCTGTTGCCCAGCGAGGGCGTGCGGCTGCAGCGCAGCCCGTGACCCCCAGCAGAAGACCGACCGGTACGCATAGAGGGAGCTCGGATGTGTTCGTTACAACTCTGGGAGCCGGCTCAGGGGAGTGGCCTTGGGCTCTGTTGATGTGAATCTGAGTCCATGTGAGCAGGGGGGGCATGCGCTTGCAGCATCGCTTTCTGATGTGTAATTTCCTGCCTGTGACAGCATTGCTTCTGTTAATTATACACAAAACTCAGAACAAGGCTTTTCTTAACCTGTATTTTTCCTGTCTTAGTTTAAAAAGAACCCCACTGTAACATGCTTTGGACGTAGCTGTTCCTCATTGTTCTGGTTATTATGGTCTTACCCATTGCACGAGTTGGGGTAAGGGCTCAGCTGGTTTAAAGGCTGTCGAGCTTTGTCTTTGTAGTGTGCCAGGTGTTCCCAGAGTGGCCACGGCTTTGTTGGAGAGCAAAAAGATTGCACAATCTATCTGTCATCTTCTTACAGTCCACAGAAGCTTTGGAATTCATGAAACGGGACCTGGCTGAGTTTACTCAAGTTGTGCAGCATGACACAGCCTGCACTATCGCTGCTACGGCCAGCGTGGTCAAGGACAAGCTGGCAGTGAGTATAGGAGTAAGAGAGCTAGGATTTTTGTTGCAGAAAGCAAAGCGGGGGGTTAATAGCCTCTGAGGGCATGATTGTCTGAACAATCCCCAGCGTATAACTGTGAGCTTTTTCAGGTTTCAGACTTTCTCCCCAGTGCAGGTTTGGTGCCGTGCACTGTGTTGCATTTCCTTGATGTAGAGGTGGGGAACCTCTGGAGACGAGTGGAGACAAGTTCCCTGTGCTTTCCCTCTCCCAGTGTGCTGTGTAGGTGGGATGCTGGCAGTGTCGCTGTAGCATGATGTCAGATCTCTGCACAAACTGTCAGCCTTAGCCCTGCACAGCTGCTGCTGTGGCCGTCCAAGGCCCAAAACCAGCCAGTCCCCAAACCCGGCTGTGTCCTTCCCCTGGAAGCCTAGGCTCAGTTCCTGACAAACCTATTACCAGGCCTGCCTGCCCCACTGCCACCTGAGGCTAGTGCCTGCCACCACACCCTTCTCCCAGCCCAGACCTGTCCACACAATTGCCTCATTAGCACTGCTTTGGAGGGAGAGACATCCTGCTTCCTTCAAGGAACCTGCCCAGAAAAGACTTGGACTTGTCCTGCTGCTGCAGGTACTGTTACTTACGTTGTGCTGCCTTTTCTCTTCAAGAGGACGGAAGGCTCCTCAGGTGCAACTGAAAAGGTGAGGAAAGGGCTCTCTGACTTCCTGGGGGTCATCTCGGACACGTTTGCTCCCTCGCCAGATAAGACCATTGACTGCGATGTCATAACACTGATGGCAACACCCACAGGTACCACAGAGCCCTATGACAGCGCCAAGGTGAGTGCCCCGTTCCCCGAGCTTCTCTCCGGGATGCAGAGTCCTGAGCCCTGTGCTCTCAGGGCTGTGCTGCTGCTCCTCCGACAGCTCCACCCTGTGTTTCTGTTCTCCAGGCTCGCCTCTACAGCCTCCAGTCAGACCCAGCCACCTACTGCAACGAACCTGATGGTACGGGGGACTCAGTGGTGCTGCCAAGTCAAGCTAGCCCTTGTGTGGGGTCTGTGGGCTGTCCTGAATTGCCCAGAGCCTTTTGCCAGTGAGCCTGCTGGCTTGGATGTGGATGGGGTCACCGTTTATGGAGAGCAGATCAACCTGTTGTGTTGGGGACTAGCTTAGACTGAGAGTTTGCTGGGTCAGTTGAAACTGCCGCTACAGTTGGTGCTATGTGGCCTTATGCTAACAGAGGACCCGCTACGTGGGGTGGGCTCAGACCCATGGCTCCCTCCTCCTTTGCCCCTTGCTCACCCCAGCTGGTCTGGTCCATAGTATTTTTCCAGTGTAACTTCCCAAAACTGTTCCTGCCCTGTTTGTGCCAAGGACTGTTGTCTCTGTGCTTGTCCTGTACAGGCCCTGCTGAGCTCCTTGAGGCCTGGCTCTCTCAGTTTAACCTAGAGGAGAAGAAAGGGGAGATAGCAGAGCTGCTGGCAACCAGCCCTTCCATCCGGGCTCTCTACACCAAAATGGTAAGGCCCTGCCTGGCTCCTGTAGTGGGCAAGTTGTGACTTGGGGTATGGTGCAGGGAAGCCCTGAGCTGCTTGGGCCCTGGAGTTGGTGGTAGAAAGGACTGTGGTTGCATGGTAAACTGCCACAGGGATATTAGGCAGCGTATTGTATTCTCCCCTGCTTGTTTGTCACGGGCCTGGAACAGAAGTTCTTCTGTAGCCATCTGATGTGTGTCTGAGCATCTGTGTACCTGAGGCTTGGTCCCAAGTCTGTGTACCTGGAAATGCAGGTGCCTTGTGCAGGTTATGAGGGTAGCTGCAAGGCTCGGGAGGAGAGGTGAGCAAGGCAGCAACCGCAGCCTTCCCTCAGAAGTGACTCATGGTGTTTCCCGTGTTGCTCGCAGGTCCCGGCGGCCGTTTCCCATTCTGAATTCTGGCAGCGCTACTTCTATAAAGTGCATCGCCTGGAGCAGGTAGGTCAGGAGGTGGGTGTCTCCCCAGTGGGCGGGCACGCCAGCTAAGGAGCTAATGCAGACCAGAGGCAGAAGATGCTTTTCCTGGAAAAGCAGGGATCTGGGCTGCCTTGTCTATGGCACTGATGTCCTTGTCGGCACTGATGCTGAAATGCCTGGGAGGAGAAAGGACTGGGGGTGTGAGTCAGTGCTGACACTGAATTCCCTGCAGGATGAAGCCCGGAGGGAGGCGCTGAAGCAGCGAGCGGAGCAGAGCATTCACCAAGAGGAGCCAGGCTGGGAAGAGGATGAAGGTGGGTCAGGTGGCTGGGGATCTGTGGGAGGGCTTGTGCAGACCTTGGCAGGTCTCAGTTAGAGAGGGTGGTGGCTCCTCCTCGCTCCCAGCCCAGCTGCAGCCAACCCTGCTGCACTGTCAGCTGCTGCTGCGCGTGCTGAAACATCTCTCGCTTCTCTTCTGCCTTCCTACAGAGGAGTTCTTGGGGATGTCACCCCTGCCTTGTGCAAATGTGAAATTTCCAGAAGCAGCAGAGAAAGAATCTGCCCCTGCAGCCCTGGAGGGAAGCCACCCTACTGCTCAGAAGGGACCCTCAGAGGAAAGCTGGGCCGTCCTCCCTCCAGAGCTGGCCCCAGCAGAGGGGAGCCCCTCCGAGAGCAGTGAGAGCGTCTCGCTTGTGACTCAGATTGCAAACCCTGCCTCTGTGCCTGCTGCGCAGCTACAGACTGGAGCACAACCAGCTGGGACCGGAGACCTCTCTCAGAGGCTGCTGGAGGCCACCTCAGAAGAGCAGGGCTCCCTGCCAAAGCCCCCAGAACCTGGTCATCTTTCTGCACCTGCCCAGGAGTCAGCAGCATCCTCAGAGCAACCGGCTGTTACAGAGCTCAAAGAGACGGAGAGCAAAGCCCAGGGCAGGACAGAGACTCTGAAAGAGGAAGGACCAACAGATCTACGAGTCTTTGAGCTGAACTCCGATAGTGGGAAATCCACTCCCTCCAACAACGGCAAGAAAGGTGTGTATGTGGGGCCGGCACAGGGCCTGGAAACATGCTGGGGGTGGCAGCTTCTGGGGACAGGGCTCTGATTTTGTGATGATGGGGGAGGAGAAAAGGGAAATTTTTTTTAATTTTTTTTCCCCC
>VZTL01016608.1:3767-51187 GCA_013400535.1 Scopus umbretta
ACTAATTTTTAAGCATGAATTCTAAAAGATTTGTTAAAATGGTGAAAGCCCTGCTGGTAGTAACCCTCATTATACCAAGATTTGTGGACGGTTTCATCAGTTTGGACACAGCTTAATCAGACAAGAGAATTGTCCTCGCAGATAGGGCACCTGCATGTTAAAAAATAAAGAAGAGAAAAAAGGAGACTGTGTTGACAAATATTCAAACTGGTGAAACAAACAAACAAACAAACACACAAACAACTTCAAATCAACATGATGCAGCAATATAACAGAACAGTTATCGGATGTAGGGTGTCATGGTTTAACCCCAGCCAGCAACTAAGCACCACACAGTTGCTCACTCACTCCACCCCTGTGCAATGGGGGGGGAGAATCGGAAGAGTGAAAGTAAGGAGAGTCGTGGCTTAAGATAAAGACAGTTCAATAGGGAAAGCAACAGGGAAAGCACACAAGCAAACTGAACAGGGAATTCATTCAGCGTTTCCTATCGGCAGGCAGGTGTTCAGCCATCTTCAGGAAAGCAGGGCTCCGTCACACATAACGGTTACTTGGGAAGACAAAATGCCAAACATCCCCCCTTTCCTTCTTCTTCCCCCAGCTTTATATGCTGAGCATGATGCCATACGGTACGGCATATCCCTCTGGTCAGTTGGGGTCAGCTGTCCCAGCTGCGTCCCCTCCCAGCTTCTTGTGCACCCCCAGCCTGCTCGCTGGTGGGGCGGTGTGAGGAGCAGACAAGGCCTTGACTCTGTGTGAGCGCTGCTCAGCAGTAACTAAAACATCCCTGTGTTATCAACACTGTTTTCAGCACAAATCCAAAACATAGCCCCATACTAGCTACTGTGAAGAAAACTAACTCTATCCCAAGACCAGCACACAGGGGCACACTCTTGTACTTTACGCTTGATAAAACATATTTGGTTCTTTGGAAGCTGCAGTAGAAAACAAGCTGGAGAAGGTTTTCTGAAGACTTCAGGGTTTGTTTGCTTCCAGTCTAGAATAAACGTGAGAGGAGTTAAGAGCCTGAGTATCCAAGTTCGACAACCTTGCAAGGTTTATGTTTCCAAAGATAGCTTTAACTTCTTCCTCTTCATACTGCCATGTAATAATCCTAGAACAATGACATTATTGAGGTTAAAAGGGCAAAAATCCAAGACTGATACCTTCTATGACTCAATAAAAGGCGCATGTCGGCAATCTTAAACAGTTGAGCAACAAAGATTATTGAACCACCTAGAGCATAACAAAAAGCACCTAATTATTTACAACTGTTTAAAAGAGAAAGACCTTGAGTTCCTGACAGAGCACTGAGATTGGCATCTTCTTTACTGGAATCTTACCACAAAGATCATGCAGTATAAACTCTGCCATGGGAATCCATGCAGTGCAATGAATCCTTAACTCACTGCTTTTTGAAAGTGTGCTTAGTTTGGTTTATGCTAGTCTTGCCTGAAATAATTCCATATGGGTCCAAATATTTTCTGATCTTAATGGAAAAAGTTTGAAGCAAACACCACCAATACTCAAGTTACAGAAGAACTGTAAGACTTGTTTTTTTTTCCTAGTCTTGAAATAGCCTAAAGTTGCCTCTGCAATTGTCTTTTCAGTAAGGAAGTTGCCTCAACCTTCAGAATAAAAATAAAAAATAAAGGAGGGATAACTGCCCACCTAAAGATACCCAAGGACTTTGAGCTCACTGGGGGGGGAAGGAGTGCTCCACACGATGACGGAGGGCTGGGTGGCATAGAGTCCCCCGTTCTCCACGCAGTTTTCTCAGCGCTCTCAGCCCACACCCATCCCATTTCCAGAAGGCATGCTGAGGTTCAGGTTTGTAGGTTAAAGCCCCATGTTTAGTCAGGCTTCAGAAAACCTATAATGTTTTCAAGTACAAAAGAAAAAGGATTGGTCTCGCTGACTGACATTTTCACAAAGGATTTTCTTCCAGCCAAAATGAGAAGTGATGTTTTTTTTTTTTTTTTTTTTAATGGCAACTGACAGCAGAATATTATGAGTTACTGAGTTTAATTAAAAACCTTTCACGTTGGACACAATGCAAAATTTATATGAGGTGAAAAGTGTTTCTCATCATGGGATCTTGCAGCTATTTGTGCTAAGTCAAGCAGGTGCAGCTGTATTTTAAATGGTTAAGACTTTTGAGGCTAAAAGCAAGACCTTTGAATTGTGTAAACTTATGTAAAGCTGTGATTTACATAAGTGGCAGTAAGAGGAATGCACAGTTACATAGCTATGGAAGATAACTGCCTTTTTTTTTTTTTCCTTTACAAAATGTGACTTCCCTGCAAGAAAAAAAGTTTACATTACAGGAAGGTAAGAATCATGTTAGACAATTGCAGCACAGTGATATTGGTGACAAAACAGGTATCAGCCTTCAAATTGTCCACAGAACTGGCTGAAATAAGCATTCCTCCACTTAAGAAGGAATCCCTGATTTAAGAATTCCAATGACACTTTTTAATAAAAATCACTAAACCACCGGAACATAAAGCTTGATCATCAAGCCCAGCCTGCTGCTGTTGCAAGAAAACCTGCAGAACAATTCAATATTGCACACCTCCAGATGCCGCAGGCCAAAAAATACTTCATAGTGTTCTAGGAAAATTAAGGCTTATTGTAAAATACTGGCTATCACAGTTACACTGCAAAAATAAGGGAGCAAGGGACGTTTAGGACATATAAAGCAACTCAGGCCCCTGACTGTTCACTTAGTTTCTAAAGAAACAAACTTTACACGCTGAGGATATAATGGCTGATATGGAAAGGAATAAAAAGCCGGTCAACCAAAGATTAAGGAGTTTTGCAAAGACTTAAAAAACTGGTGATGAAGTTCATGCTCCACTAAGTTCTGACCATGAACTAGAATCGTGGTCTCCCACACTGTAAGGGACCTGCCTGGGTGATCATTCTGAGATGAGTCTTCTGAGTTTGCTCTGCTAAAGCTGTTCCACTTGAAGACAGTCAAGCACCTAGTCATGAGCTGCTTAGTGGAACCCAATTTCCAATACTTTATTTGAACTCTATCATCCAAATGAGGAATGATGTTTGGTTTTTTTCTGAAAGGAAAGGTACTCTTTGATAGAAGTAGGGAAAAAAAAAAAACCAAAACCCGCCCAAAACCAAAACCCTAAACCTTGTCAGGTGTCTCAGTTTCTTTCCATAGCAAAATGGGAGAATGGATAATCTCACTGTTTTCTTTGGTGTGAGACTGGAGATTGTTTCTATCAAAACAATGGGTTTTGATAGAAAATAAGGGGAAAAAAAAAAGATAAATTTAACAGCATTGAGCATTGAAATGACAGATCCAAACAGTTCTACAGAGTTTATGGGAGAAAGCATTTTCAGATAAGACTCTAGAATCTACAAAGGCTCTTTTAGAAGTCAATTTTTATTTTCCTAACCAGAGGGTTCTATAATTAGCTAGCTACAATAACAACTGTTATATTGCTTAATGTCAGCTTCAGGTGGACAAATGTTACCCAAATATGCTCGTGATTACCTCCCAAAACAGCCAATATTCCCAATATTTTGAAAGCAGGGTTTGACATAGCCAGGTATACACAAAAATAATTATACTCATGCATTGGGTTTATTACTTAAGAAATGGAAAATATTTGCAGATAGAAGAGTTTTATTTCTAACTGCATTTATCACAGAAATTAAAAATAGGAATTTAATACTCTACCTTTGGATAGACTTCTCCCTTGCTGGCATGCAAAAACTTGATTTACACTTCCCTGTGCCAGTATGAAAGGAACAACATGATCTATTCATGCACTCTAATGGATTATAAATTAGTATAACCATTGAGGGAAAGAACCAGCTGTGGGTCTAATTGTAGACAGCACAATAGAACAGGAGTGGACAATACAATGTATAGGTCTAAGTTATGAAATAGAAACCAATAATTAAAATATGTCATTATATTATAGAGAAATGTAACGATTTCTCATCAAATACTTGTTTCAGTCTCATTCATCTTTTCTCAGAAGCAATGCAAGAGTAGAGTAGAATTTAGAGAACAATTTAAAAATTATGTATTTGAAATACTATATGGGAAAGACAAAGAACATCAAGCACTGCTATTTACACTTCTGCATAACATGTAAGTAAGAGGAAATGCTTTTATTATTCAACACATAATTATAGCTGTGAAAGTCAATGACCCACGACTTTGTTAAGCTTATTAGGACTCAGGACACACACAGATCTTTACATAGAAAGGGAAGTATTTAACGCATTTATACTCATTTATCAAATCTGAGATGCCTTTGTCTTAAGACAATCTCCATTTATATGAATTTAGGAGGCAACATCTGATATATGCAGTCTATCACAAAGCATTCTCTTACTATAGCTTTACTCTTTTCACTGTGGCATCCTGTACAGGATCCTCGCTAGGGTTGGCAACCATAGTAGATTGGTCTGTCATATGCATTTGGCTGCATGAAAATAAGGAAGTTTTTATTGACACAAGTTAAGACAATGCTATTCTGACAGAAATACCGTACTACTTTAGACTCTCCTTTTGGAGCTAGAAAATAAGGAACAATAGCTGAATACCAGCAAGAAAACTAAAGAATAGGAACACTTATGCATCCATTGGCTGTATAATAATGTCTTTTTTGAAATAAGAAGTATTTTGAGTTTATTTACTCTATTACCTTGTAAGTTGTTTTCCCTATTATTGTGGTACTACCTACAGTCAGCTAAATAGGGATTCTGCTGAACACAAACACAGAAAACTATACCCTCTTTCCTCAAACTACTTCCAGTTTGAAGACAAGATACAAAAAATAAGTGAGGCAAGCTTTCAGATTGTAAGACAACCTGTAACAAGAAGAGGCAACAGCAAGCATATTAAAGGCCCCTCTTTCAGCTCGCCCTTTTCCCAACCTCAGCCAGCTTTCTGCTTCTCTGAATTAAGCAGACCAAACAAGCTTTTGAAAGAGCAGGTCCACCCAGTTAGGGCACACCTGGGAGGGCAGGAGGATGCCTGGGATGCATAAGAAGAGAGAAGTCAGAAACAGTAGACAGGTCTGATTTTTAGGAAGATGTTGTTAAACAGTGGTGCGGTGCGATTTCTTACCTCCTTCCTTAAGAGACAAGATAATTAAGACCACCAGTAAAAAGACCAAAGCTAGAAAAAACAGTTGAAGGTTGTGTTCCCTGAACTCCATATAGATGCTGAGGGGAAAGTAGAAACACTGAAGGCTAGAGGAAAGGGAGTAACAGGCATAATTAACTTTTATTCTTCAAAGATCAAGCCATCAAGAAAGGAAATTAAAAGAGAATTTTTAAATGGATACCATGCTGAAAGGTACAGCTGAAACTCTACTGGTGTGGCTGAAACACCTCATTTCATGTACATATTGATGGCAAAAAAATACTACAAACAATTAAAAAAAAAACCCAAATGGAAACCAATAGATCTGTCTTGAGAAATGTCATAGGAATGCTGAATACCAAACATACGAGGAGGAGGCTTTCCTAAGCCATGAGACATTTCTTTACCATTCAACACCTTCTTGTCTAACTACAAATGTCTGTATTCTACTACAAATGCCTGGGGGAAAACTCACTCTCAAAACAGAGGCTAGAATATCAAGTGCCTACACCCAGTGTAACACATTCTCTATATCCAATGAACTTGAGGTGGTAGCTTGTCATAAATACTCTGTTTCAGCAGACAGAAGCAGCAAACAGATTCCATCGTAAAAAGAATTTTGCTTTTAAAAAGCAAACACAAAAAGCATAACTTACCACTATCCAGACATAGCTGACCCTCAGCAAGAACCTTGTTAACGCCAGAACAAAAAAGTTGATCTAAAAACCAGTGAAGAAGCAATATCCTCCATATAACAGAGCTCACGAGAAGGGAATGTTGAAATTTTCTCTGTAGCTGTATCAGTTGTAAATACATAAAGACCAATTGATTCCTACTCAGGATATCCCCCAGGAATATACCCAGGAGAAATTAAATTAAAACAGGTGTGGATCAGTGCTGCTCCAACAGGGGAGCAACTGCTGAGTGAGATTTCCCTGCCTGATCCATGACATCCAGGCACTGAGTTTCTATTAAAAAATATCCTTTGTGTTCTTCTTAGGAGGCTGACATTTTTTTCTGAATCATCCAGCCTAACTGGAGCCAGGATCCACACCCATCAGAGGCTTGCAAAACCCAGGTGGCTTCAGGTATCATTTCTCTAGAAAGGGCCCTTAGATCCTACTTCCTGCAATTTCATATATTTTTTTAGTACTGAAAGAATGAAGGCAGAAAAATAGCCTATGTAACCAAACCAAATGGGATGTTTCTTAAGTTTCTACTGCAACTCAGCACATGATAAAGCACATGATGCAAAACCCAGCCTAATCAATAGAAAAGTCTCTTTTTTGCCTTTTAATCATCTCTGGATCAATTAGATCTATTACTCCCACATACGGTGCCTTTGATGAAATTTATTTTCAAACAGCAGTTTCAATGCTGTTAAGTGAACACTACATTACCACACGGAAAACACTGCCCTTCTTTATACTTAATCCACTGTTCTCATTATACTTTTGCCATTGCTGTTTTGATCATTAACTGTATCACTAGATGTGGCTTAATAATTACTCACTGCTTCTAGAAGCCTTAATATAAAATTCTTCCTTATTCCTCAGGTTTTCTTGAAAAAAATATTAATCCTTTTTATACCATCACCTGCTGAAAACTTTTAATACTATTTCAAGAGATAGTTGCAGTTTTAATAGACTCTCCCAAAAGTATTGCAACAAGTACAGCAGTGAGATTAACAATTCAATAGAGCAATCAGATGTTTAGGTTGCTGGATCATAGCATGAGAACCCATCTGTAATGAAAAACAGTCTCTTCCCAGAGATCCTCTCCAATATCAGTGTAACAAGACATACACTACTGTTTTGTAGAATAACTTCCCAAATCAAGACCTGTATTTATCGTCTTGTGCTCAAATTTAACATAGTTCCTCACTGGACCTGCTGGTAATTTATCAGACATTAAATACTTCAGGTGATTAACATTATGCACTCAAGTGTGAAAATACTAATTCTGTCCCTTTGTAAAAGGTTTAAAAATGTCAAACAGACCTTTCTAAGCCCTTTATATTTACAGGAGGTCAGGCGTTTCAAAGTCTGTTTTAATCTTGTAGTCAAAATGGCTTTTTTGCACTTGTAGAGTTACATCTTTGTAAAACTGATGTAATAAATTGGGAAACTGCAGCTTTTATTAAGGAACAAATTAAGGTGTAACTGTTTGATGGTGTTGAGCTACATGCTTCCTCCACATTTACAAAACAATCATCGTTGTAGCAAATCTTGAATGTCTAACAATTACATCCCCAAAATGTTAAACAGAATTCATTACATTCGAACTTACGTCACTGGTTGCCATTGAAATGTGTAGATGTGGGTTCAAATTTACAAGATCATGAATACCTATTTTTTCCCATTCTTTCCAGATAAGATGTTTTTGTGACTAGATAGGAAAATACATATTGAAAAAACTCAGATATAAGAAAGGAAATAGACAACAAAGGTACAAAAGGGAACACCTGCTTGTTTGCTCACTGCCACAAACAGGAACAGTGTTTCACAGGAAGATAAACTTCAGTGTCATGCCCAATGTTCACAACCAATAAATCTGTAATACAAGAAAAATGATCTTGATAAAGAGGAAAAAGTGTGTGAAATTATACGTAACAAATATACAAGACAAAGGACATCACATAAATGATGTGAAATAATACAACGTGAAATAAGGTAAGACTGAAACACCAAGTAGGAAGGGGGAAAAAAAAAAATAAAGGGCACAAATAGGAAGCACAAATACCCCACTAGTTATGTGGAAAATACCCTGGGAATTCAGATTCAATAGTTCAACAAAGTAAGTGTGGGTAAAAATGCAAATGCACTTGTGAAATGTATTAACAGAAGTGGGGTATACAGACCATGCAAGGTAGTTATGCTGTTACGTTGGCAGTGGGGTTATAGCTCAGCTAAATCTGTTTATTGGGCAGTACAGTGTAGGTCTTTTCCCAGGCCACAATCTTTTTCTTAAAGAGTGATGTGCTTAATTTTTTAACCTATAAGACCTAATCTTCAAATACATCTAAAAATGGCAGTTGATTCCCCTATCTACCAAAGACAAGAATTACAATAACTTGCAATGAAGAGGACCAGAAAAGTCTTCCCCTTCTACAGGTAGGGAAGTAGTGCAGGTCCCCCTTTTAAGACAAGTTACACAAAATATATGTCAAGAAATTTGTAGGTATACTGCATTTTGTTTCAGTGCCAGGGTTGGGCTAGATGACTTCCTGAGTTCTGTTATGACAAGTTAACACTGCATTTTGAGAATTCTTCCCCCCAAGTCAGTTATGACGTTGTGCCAAGTGTATGAACACATGCCCATCCTCAGATATAGTCTTATTTACAAGCAGTAAGAAATGCAGACAAAAAGATGTGGTCCCATTCTTACCCCTGGCGCAAATACAAAAATTGCAAGTATGCACCCATCAGAACACAAACAGATTTAGCCCACCACACCTCAATTTACTGCCATCATATATCCCATTTACTGAATTAATAATGTAATAACAGGGCTTTATGCAAAAATGCCAGAATATGATTCCAAATGGAGATGGGATTTTCAGATACCTATCACTTGAGCAGTCTTTATATTGTGTATATGTGCTGCATGGCTCTACAGGTATAATGTGGACATGGTGATAGCTCAGGAAGTCTTTGTTCACCCCCTACTTGCAGAAGGTAAAAGAAAACTGGTAGACAGGTAACTACTCATCATCTCCTCAGAAATTCTTTAGTTCCTCTCTAAGTTCCTAGGTTGTGACCTTTTTCCTCAATATCTCTAAGTTTCAGAGACATCTAGACAAAAAGAATTTGTATAGGAATTTAAGGTAGGTGTCTCTGCATAAAAAAGTCCACTCACACTCAAGGAAGACAAGGCAGAAGACCCATTAGACTTTCTGTTGGCAGCATTTAAATAAACTAAGTTATGTCAGCAAAACCAACAAACAATAAAATTTTCCTTGATCTAACAGGATTGTTTATTGCTTTTTCTCAAATAAAAATGAAGAGTATGAAATTAGAGAGTACGCATACTAGGAGCAAGCACTCCCGCTAGAAACCATCTAGGAACTATGATTTCACAGGGATCCTGCCCTTCAAGCACCACACGCTCTCAATGGGAAAATCTTTGTTCTTACCCAGACACTGTATTCACTACGCCACCTTTTGTCTCACAGATCTGGAGAAAACTTGGAAGCAAAATACCTTGGTACCAATCCAGGAAAGATGAAAGTGACTCTGACTGGTCTAAACAAGCATGCAAAAGGCAGAGTTGTAATGGCATATTCTGTGAATATATGCATACTCAATACCTACTCCTCTGCATTATGGCCCTGTGTTATTTGGGGCTCTGCTGTTCTAAAATTGTCAGTTAATAGCCATGACATGACATGAAACGAAATGCCTCTTTACTGTTCATTGTGATATGGTCTTTTCCACACAGTGATGTGCGGCTTTGTAGCCTCAAAGCTGTAACATTAGAATGTGTTACAAAATGATCAGCGGATGTCAAGGGCAAGCAAAACAAAAGACTATTTTGTAAATGCATACAAGTAAAAAGGCCTGAATAACAAGTAGATGTTAAACAGAAGTTGTATTTACATACCAAAAGTAGAAACAATGCAAGTAGGAAAAAAAAATGATAAATTAATTTAAATTATTTGAAAGCATAAACATCTTTAACACTATCTGATTCCAGATGTAACACAGGAATCCAATTCCTTTTTTCTCAGCTGAGACTCTTTAAGCCTAAATTATGCTTAAAAACTCACATTAATTCCTTACAAAATTAGCTTATTTCAGCAAACTGCTGTCTGCTCATTTATTTGTAAATACTCATGCTATGCTGTTTAGGCAACGTAGATAAGGCTTAGATGAGGTTTGAATGTCATATTTAACACTTTTTTGAAAACTTGTTTTTCCAGCGTGCATGCTTGGTATAGGACATCAAACATACGTACAGAAGATGACAGACCCTAACTTAAGCTGATTATGATCAAAAAGAGTTTACAAGTATATTTAATAGCCCTGAATGGAGTTGAGGCTTATAGAAGAACAGAACTTTCCTGTACTCGCCACCTAAACCTATACGTAGTGTGCAATTTCAAGAGATAGTTTTAGCACTACCAATTTTTGCTACAAAGAAATGACTAGCTCGAAAACATATGAAGTTCAACGACCTGTTTTCTTTCCTGCTATGTCTTCCCCTGTCTCTGAACAGGTATAGTGGTGGGTTTAGGGCACTGTACAGAAGAACACATATTTAGGAGCATGTAACAGACTATCATCCTCCACTGTTATTTTAAACATCTGGCAGGGTGACTTTTTTGAAGCAAAAATCCCTTTTTTTGAGCAAAAATCTCAAGAGCTGCTCTAGTTGAATGACTGTAACATACTGTAACATTATGTTATGACTAAAGATGAGAAATGGCACAATCATATTACAAATATGGACACAAAATTTTGTTAACTCTTGGAATTGTAGTTCTCAGTACAACTGTGCCAACTACTGCCATCTCCATGGCTGACAACCAAATTTCCACTAACTTCAGAGTAGCATTTTTTGTACTAGGGGCTAAAGATGTAGTGCATTTCTTTAGATTGGTATACTCCAACACAAAGCTACATCACACAGCCTATATGCCTCATGCACTAAAATTAATAATAATAATCATGATTCTCCTGCAACAAGCCTAGGACCTAATTACCTTATGAAGAAGGAAGCAATAAAACTTCCAGTTAGATCATCTTTATTGAAGCCAATTTGTAAAGCAGTACAGGTGAGTTTTGTCATAACACTGTAACAGGAATGGATCCAATATGAACAAGACCCTTTATATTAAACATCGTAGTATTGGTAAATGTTGTAGAAAATCACAACAAAATTATTAAAACATTTTGAAAAAATGTTACCAGAAGCGAATGTGTTGACATTTATTATACACTTCAGAAGAAATCTATGTGACTTACGAAGAGATTCTTATCTACTACTTGTTACAAAACTTAGTGCATTTAATTTAGTATCTCGGAATTATATAATTGCTTTAATTTGAAGATCTCAAGGTGCTTTGCAAAAGTTAAGAGATTAAGTAAAGCAGGCACAAGCAGCATGCTGAACACCACTGAGAAAAAGTCACCTCTTGAATATATGATATTAAGTACTCTTTCTGATGTGCAAGCATCCACATCTCCTGTGGAAATCATCAGGTACCTAAGTATTTCCACACATCAAACTCAAGACTCTCAATATTATTTCTAGGTAGGTTCAGACACCCTAATGTAAATGATAACTAGCCATGCATCAGTGTTTACATACAGCACAGTAACCACCTTATGCAACAACAACTTGGTGCTCAATGCTTTGGAGTCGGCCCAGACTAGAACACTGATGTTTCTGGCATTCAGTACCGACTGGGCAGCCTGCAAGCGCCATCTTACAGGTATAGGCTAGGCCCAAGTATGGTGATGCCTTTAGTGAAGCAGGTTTCAGCTGAGCTGTTCAGCAAATAATAACTCTTAGCAGACAGCATTTACTCTTCCTATATCTCGCCTCACTAGTGTGTCCTTTGACTGCAACTAAGCATATAACACTATAACTTCATCATGTACTATACATATTTTCTAGAAAAAGCTATTGTGGAATGATAGTAGCATCATTTTTCATTACATTTAACCACCATGCAAATGGCTTTCTTTAAATATCTACAGCCCTACAAGCATTTGAAATAGAAAATAATTGTCTACTGTGGCAGTCTCAGTTCCTATTTTCTTCTACTCCAGATTGCAATACTATTCCTATCATCATAATCTAGTGAACAGTTTTAAAATTCATTTTTAATATTGCACTTTTTGTAGTCCTGGTTCTTTTTAAAGATTCAGTGTGTAAAGGCCTTCCCAGTTCAGTATAAACACAGCTTAGTAAAACATAAAAATTCCATTCTTTATGTACTGATCTGGCCTTACTTTAACCAAAGCAATGCCTAAAATGCATGTTGTGGTTTTAATGTTACCTTGTAGGGAAAAAAGTCTGTAAACATGACTCCTTGTTTATTTCCAAAAGCCCTATCAAAACAATTTTGCAGCAGTCTCATCACAAGAAATGAGGAGATTGAAAAAAAAAAAAAGGAATAAAAATTAACAAGGAAAGGAAACATACTAGAAGTTGTTTACATGCGTTTCTCTTTCTTCAAGTTTGTTAGCCACTGATGTAACAGAGGACTCAAGGAAAAAGAGATTTGTTATGAAATGGAGAAAAATCTCAAAAGCTCTTCCGAATAGCCAGTACTACTGAGCTGCACAGGAGTCTGCCTTGTCCATTGGCCTCCTCTTCTCCGCCTGACATAGGGAACATCCTTTGCCTGCAGCTTGGTAGAAATCAAACATTACTCTCAGTACAAAGACCAACTTCCTTTCCTTCCCTACCTTGTCTTCTTCCTTCTTTGCATAAGTCTACGTGGAAAGTTAATGGGTACTCTATAATTAACACAGCTTCCTCTCTTGCTGTGATGCTTTTAGCTCCTCGTAAAATCAAGCAAGATCAAGTGGAGAGGCAGCAGACTCTCTCACGCAAAGGAGGGAGAGAAATAGCATGCCTTGTTCTTCAGAGTTGGGATGGAAAGGATGGTTAAAAGTAGGAATAAACAGGGAAGCAGACTAGGTAAAACCAATGTGAAAGAGCAGTGTATTTGTATCTCTGCTGAAGTCTTTAGACTTAATTTTACTATTTGGATATACAGTGTTTAACTTTGAAAAACTCCAAACCCACTAAGAACTAGAATATAAACACTTCTAAGACCTATTAGGTTAAAAACGTGAACACTGCAAAGCCAAAAGTCAAAAAACAATCACACTGAAATCCTTTATTTTTCTTTTTTTTTTCCCCAGAGCACTATGATTCTGCCTCTAATTCTGTTGTCACCTGTATCTAAACCTGCCCATCCCACTCCAGATAACAGAAACCAGATACCTCAGGGGAAAATCAAACAAACAAAAAACCAAAGCAACCAAGCAAAAAAAGAGCCTTGCTATGACTATTTATTCCTCACTATTTATTCCTCAAATATTCCTATTATTCAGGGCTTTCCTGAACTCAGAATCACAAATTAGATATCCTGATATCCAGCTGAAATAAGGAAAATAAGATTTAAAGCACACTGTCTTGTGTCTGTTCTTCTAGATGATAACAACAGTAAGAATCCCATTAAGTGTCACTTCTGCAAGTTAATTTTATTAAGTCAAGAATTAGGTAACCTACGACAACACACTACCTAAGCTTTGCTACTGCTGGACAGGAATTCCACCAGCTTGCCAGTATTCTCTAATACTGTTGCATCCAATGATTTTAAAAAAGGTCAGAATATTGAACTTTAGCATCAAACATACACTTTGCATGATTGGTAGAAGGTCTGCATTTACACAGGATCATCATCTAAAATTTCTGACGCCAAAACTCCGGAGGTAAACAAGCTGCCATAAGCAGCATAAATACAAATGGCTGGGAATTGCCAACCCCTGGGAAAAAGGAAGGATTTTAGATACTGCGATATTAGTGAGGCATTCAGTAAGTAGCTCTAATTGCAAAGAGAAGAAGGGGATTTTTGTTCTCCCCTCCAAAATCAAATTCATGGAATTATGTGGGAAATATAAGACTTTTCTGAAGGAATAAGTAGTTGATTAAAAAATATTAAAGTACCTACAAGTTGTTTTAATCTTTTCATTCTATGGGAGAAGACAATAAAGTATTTATCCCAGGAATACAATTCACAAAATTTAGGACAATAGTGGATTGCAAGGGTGGGAAAAGACTACTACAGAGTGCTATCCCAATTGAGCAAAGGATTGTTTTTCTCTTAAAAAAAATAACTGTGAAGTTATCACAGAGGAACATCCCACTGACAGGACCAACTGGTACAGCAACAACATCAGAGAAATAGGTTCCCATCACAGAAAATAACAACACCCCTCTCTTCTCCAAGTTATGACACATCATTTGTCCACTTGTGACAAATACATCCTTATTGTAGTCCCACAATCCTCACACTATGCCCATGATGTTAATC
This sequence comes from Scopus umbretta, assembly GCA_013400535.1. Taxonomy (NCBI): domain Eukaryota; kingdom Metazoa; phylum Chordata; class Aves; order Pelecaniformes; family Scopidae; genus Scopus; species Scopus umbretta. The sequence continues at coordinate 17,948 of VZTL01016608.1, forward strand.
AATATGTCTCAATGTCTCTTCCGAAATAATGCCAAGTGGTAACCTAAATAAGGCTACCTAACATACGCTTTTAAGTAGAGATACTAAAAAATGATAAAACAGCGTGGTGGGGAGACAATGCTCTTGCCTACTAGGCTATCTACCTGAAAGCGGCTCAACTCCCAGAGGGACATTTGCCTATTACAAAAAACCCGTCTACTTGAAATGACAAATCTGAGCTCACTGCCAAAGGGGACTGTAGAGATTTTGCAGCAAGTTAGCCAAGGGGTTAATCGGAGGTTTGTTACAATTGGCGGATGTGGCCAAGGAAATCTGTGACCATGGATCATTAGTGCAAGCCATGTGGCCCCAGTTTTCCCCCATATACATCTGGATTTCAGATACATTCCATGATAGTTTGGATCATCTGGTTAAAGGAATAGGTATTTCAAGGAAGGACATAGGAAAGAACTACATGGGACAGAAGCAAATCTGTTCATTGCAGAGCCTTATAGTCAGACAACTGGGATTCCGCAAGTTTAGTGCAAGGTAAGTTTTGTAGGAAAGTGCTATGAGAAAGAAATCTAGAGCAAACAGCTGTTTTGGCAGCTTATATATCTGCATTAACAGAGAAGAAACCATATCTTCAATAACCTGAATAGTTCCGATATATAGGATGATTAAGACTCAGGGCATTTTTACAGTATTAAAGTGGATTGGAATTGCTGAGGATTTTATTGCACAAATTAGACAGGAGGTATGGTTTTTAATATACTGGTGCCTGTTGACAATTCTGAGATTTCACACACTGAAACTAATGGGACTAATAAAAGGGTTTTGTAACAAGAGAACCATTATATCTATGGCAACAGCAACTTGATGAAGGAGTTATATCAGCTGTTAGAGACTTGGGGAGAAAAAGATGCAGATACACGTACAGGATCTTAGGTAACAGCATGATGCAGTACGGGCACACAGGAGGCTGGACTAGGGCCATTTAAACACTGGGGGTTTACTGGAACCTTCCTCTGCAATCTCAGTAGTCATTGCGTTAGAGAGCCAAACAGCCAGGGCATCCCCAGTGCGTAACCGCACCCGCCTGGCCACTACGGAAGTCTTATGGCTTCCCGTTATTGGGCTCGCTGTGACAGAGGACCCGGAAAGGATCACAAAAGTCTATTCCACAGTTAGACGCTTCTGGACAAAAGTTTGGAGAGTAGCATAAGAATGCAAGTGTAAGACAGCTGGAAAACAGTGCAACATCTTTGGACAGTTTTCCCACACAGCATGTTCTCGTGTTCCAAATGTTGGCATTTGGAACAGTTTTAGTTCATACCACTGGAGGTGTGGATGGTATCCCAATTACCCTCAGAGAGAAGAGCTTAAAGCAGATGCAAAGGAGATGCTGACTTTGCTGGGAGAGATGAATGAGATAAAAGGAACCAGTAACCAAGTTTAGTTAGCACATCCCAGGAATTCAGTGAGGGGCTGAACAGTTCCTCTCAGAAGACAGGCTGTGAAGCTTTTGGAGCTCGGAATTACTGGTATCACTTTGGAGAGCTAGCATCACAGACCATAACATAAAACACCATCCTGACTTTAAATAATCTCAAGCAAAACAAGTCCAAGAAGATGGTATACGCGTGGGCGTTGTCACAATGCCCAGAGACTACTGACGAGCAGCCCAGGCAGCCACAAAAATAAGAGATAATCAGAGACTTAATATCTTGTGGACCTATGATAGCAAGGCGGTTCAGTACGCAAAGCTTACAATTAGATTGCATGTTTTGCTAAGAAAAGGAGAAAAAAAAAAAACAAAAAACAAACAAACCACCAAACACAATAAAGCCAAAAAGAGCTTTTGATTCAGTCCCTTTTCCAAGAAGCTGTATTCCTTCTAAACTGGCCAGAGTGAAATAAGAATGAGGCAGCTAACAAAAATATTACACATGTGAACACACTGAAATATCTGGATAACCTTCAATCTTGATAAAAGTGTTAAGATAAAGTGATATATATCAGAATAAAAGGTAAATGGGGTAGAAAGTTCAAAGCACCACTTGACCATAAAAACAGCCATTAGGACAGTCAAACATCTGAGTTTCCAAGAGACAGGCATTACTATTAGAAGTGGTACCTGAAGATCAGCAGAGAGTGAACAGGCTGAAACAAGAAGGTACTCACCATTCAGCAACGTGATAACGAAGTGGGAGTACTGCCAGTCAAGGTTAAGGGGAAGAAATAGTGTAGAACGGAATAGAGATAGTGGAGGAATGAGGAGTGTTTATCAAAGAGGATGCATCTAGTAATAGCAGGAATCATTCTGACATGGACTTGCTATACAGACCAAGGCTTCTAGGTTATATGGGAAGAAGCTAAAAACGTGCCTGACTGGCACTAGGAAAAGAAATCATCTTCAACATCGTAATTCCTCTTCTAGGTTTTTTATACACTATGGTGATAAGATATTTTCATGACACTGGCACCTAGGAGGTCCTGAAAATGACTCGGGCTTACACCACACCCATGAATTCCCCACTAATTAGTTTATGTGGTCTCATTTTGACAATGATTTAAGGCTTCTACCAGAAAACAAACAAATTTTATGAACAGGACAACAGTTAGTATGTATGTATTTATATCAGTAATTTATACTCAAGCTTTTGGCAGCAGATTGAAAGTTTTACATCACGTACTATCCAGAGAGATTTGGCAAAGTGGACAGGACGAACACAGCTGTAAAAAATTAATTACCAGAAGCAAACCAGCTGAAATTAAATGCTTTCCATCTATTCTAACTCCACTAGAACAGTGACTGAAATAACTATGAATAACTCCATTTGCTGTAGTGCAGCAGCTCGTAACAAAATTTCAGGATGGCAAAACTAAAACTGGTTTAACACAAAGGGTGATTTCACAGATAACAGAAAGGACACAGATCACTTCAGTGCTTTTTACAGAATAAATGCCTCACAGTCTGGACTGAAAGTCTGTAATATTAGTCCTTCTTTATATTTGAAATACCTTAAAAATGAGAGATGCCACAGGTATATACAAGTCAGCTGAAAATTCATCCAGGACAACCTGAACTACTATGAAGTACTTGGCTTCCCATTTGTTTCATGAATGTGACCTGTGAAGTTGCAATCACCTGTGCTACTTTATGGGACTTTTTGCAAATTAGGCAAATTCCTGTATGCAGTCCTGCCCATAACCATGGAACTGGTACAGCTGGTACTTCGCCATCCCCCAGCTGAAAATTTACTGGCAATCTGTCAATTCAGTAGACCCAGAGCTACTAAACTGCTCTGGAAATGAGAATCTCTTGCAATTACTAAGCGCCTTCTTTCTGGAGTGCCCATTGCTTGCACAAGGACTTCTTTCCTCCTCTGCACAAACAGATTAGGAAAACATGAAAGGAATGGGCTCCAGACCTTTTATCAGTTGTCCGATAGTTCAGGTAAGTTTTGTCAAAGTAGTATCTAGCTAACATTAAAGAATCACTGCGTTTTTACTCTAACGTTACCACAGATGAAAATGACATAATAATAATGATAATACTGAAAGGGCACAGACTGTTACTCAAACTAGTAGCTGTGATACAGAACTACATAGAATTCCACTAAAATGCTATTGCTGTTAAACCTCTAAAGTAATAGCTGCTGTGTTGTTAGTCGAATGTTATTGCAGTAGTTAAGGTTTACAGAGTCATTCTCTTTAAACATTTACCAGTTCTGATTCTCCTCCCAAGAAGAGCACTTTCCCAACATCAAAGCCCTTAAATATTTGCTGATTCAGCCTTTTGGCCTGAAACAGAGGAAACTGAACCAGTTAAAATAATCTGGAATATTCTGGCAACGACGTTTGAATAAAAATTTTTAGCTATATATTTATCAGTCCTACACAAGATAAAACATAAGGTATAGATAAAAATACAGAAGAAATTCAGGCAAGTAATGAAATCTGTTTAATACTAGAAGTAATGAGAGAAGATGAAAAGTCAGCTGATGAATAAAAACAAGCTGAAGTGTAAATGCAAGTATGGCCAGCAAGGAAGGTGGCTGAAGACAGACAGAAAGTGGATTAAGGAAGTCCTATTATTCAGAGTGAAAACAGGTTCTTAAAAGAATACTGTTATTTACTGCATCCACCGAATGCTACCCTTACTATTCACTGTATTTTAACAGGTATGTTCAGTATAGGTTGATATGCAAGTACAAAGAGCTAGGCTACACATAGATTAGGTATTTATTAGGCATTTATTTTTGAGTTGGCTTTTAGTGCTTGTTCTGATGCCCCTTGTGATACAGGAAATTGTTCTGAGATGTTTTCCCAGCTTAAGCCATTCTATAATTGCCTTCTGCATGTAAAATGAGTACTGCATAACAATGAGGAAAAGATGTGGGAACTGCTTCTACCAGAATAAGTAAAAACATACTGGTATTTGACACATATGGATGTATTGTGGTTTAACCCCAGCCAGCAACTAAGCGCCACACAGTTGCTCGCTCACTCCATCCCTGTGCAATGGGGGGGAGAATCAGAAGAGTAAAAGTAAGGAGAGTCGTGGCTTAAGATAAAGACAGTTCAATAGGGAAAGCACACAAGCAAAGCGAAACAAGGAATTCATTCACCATTTCCTATCGGCAGGCAGGTGTTCAGCCATCTTCAGGAAAGCAGGGCTCCGTCACACATAACGGTTACTTGGGAAGACAAAACGCCAAAGATTCCCCCCCTTCCTTCTTCTTCCCCCAGCTTTATATGCTGAGCATAATGCCATATGGTATAGCATATCCCTCTGGTCAGTTGGGGTCAGCTGTCCCAGCTGCGTCCCCTCCCAACTTCTTGTGCACCCCCAGCCTGCTCGCTGGTGGGGCGGTGTGAGGAGCAGACAAGGCCTTGACTCTGTGTGAGCGCTGCTCAGCAGTAACTAAAACATCCCTGTGTTATCAACACTGTTTTCAGCACAAATCCAAAACATAGCCCCATACTAGCTACTGTGAAGAAAATTAACTCTATCCCAGCCAAAACCAGCACAGGATGACAGACAGGACTTACCACACTGTCAACCAAAATGAAGAGTCTGTTTAGCTGAAAAATGAAGACAGACTTCAAGGCCACAAATGAACTGGAGCAAGAATAATGTGAAAAAGAAGAGAGGGAATCCACATCAACAACAACGCCTGATTTACAGTCCAAGCAAATGCACGAGGAGAGGTCACCTGCTATCAACTTCTGCACAATCAGCATGCTCACATTTGAAACAGCTATCAGGTACGCCGGCTGCAAGGCCCTTCTGCACCGTGAGCTTCCGAAAGGGTGTTTTTGTAGTACCTGGGACTATCAGGCCTCTTACTGAAGGTGACCTTTTTAAAGAGGTGTCCTTTGAGCAAAGCAGCAGCACGCAGGTTGCATTTGAAGTGTCTGCTGTGACATTTCAAATTGTACATGAGATGGTGCAGAGAAAAGGGAAGAAAAAAAAAACCCAACCGATCTCAAACTTTGAAACCTGAACCAGGACAAATAAATCACAATTGTCAAACCCTCAATAATCAGTAGTGTATTAAAAGTAAGTAATCTGTAGATAGGTCCATCACCAGTTAGAAACAACTCTCTCACACTGCATCGTGTCAGATGTAAAAAGTCACGCTTGGTTCTCTTTAGACTTCAGCAGCTAGAGATATAAATTCTACTAGCAAGTCCAAGTTCTGTAACACAGCTGAGCCAAACAAAGAATATTATGGAAGCTTGATCCTGGCTATGGAGACTATAATATTGAGGACTCGTATATATGTAGACTCACATAGATAGATACAAAGAAGCTAGATGACAATGTCATAAATTGTACTTTTCCTCTGCAGGCAGAAAGTGACACGAGAAATCTTCAGGCCAGTGATCAGAAAACTGAAAACTCTGAGAAAAAAAGTTACAATTTTGTAAGAACTGACAGGGCTACAAAAAATTTCAATTATTAGATCCAGCAAATGTTGTATCTTCATTACCAAACTAATTTAAACAGGCTTTTAGTAAATGAAGGTAAATCTAAAATATGCACATAAAGCTGTGCCTTTATATAGAGGTATTTATGACAGTTGACTCAATTTTAGCATCTTTTTGTTCTAGGGAGGCTGTGTGAAAGGAAAGGTTTTTGCATTTCTATCAAGTTTCCAGAACTGGAAGTTTCTTTCATGGGAGTTCATTTAAAATCATCTAGCTCTATACCAGAGTTCCTGGTTGTTAATAACCTGACTTTCATAAGACTTTTATGCAAACGGGTTGTCATATTTTACAGACAAGCAACTAAAATCCAGAAAAAAACATCTGTTAAAAATGTCAGGAATGCACAATTGAAATATGCAGACCATGGGGGTTTTTTAAGTGAAATTTTTATAGCACTTAGTATGTTCTAAGCACAGCTCTAGCTAACCTGCAAATTCCCAACATGGTAAAAGTTGCCTTACACACTGCATTGCACCAAAAAAAAAAAAAAAGAAAGAAAAAAAGAAAAAAGGAAGAAACGCTTCAGAGTTATCTCCCGATTAAGACGAGTGAAATTTTTGCTAAAGTGAACTTCCCCAAAATTACACTTTTACGGTGTCATGGGCGCAAGGTCTACACACACCATTACGTATTAGCACCTGCCTCTTCTCCAAACCAGACTTTTCCCCTTCTGTCCTCTTTTGTTCAGTGGAAGACCAAATTCATTTCAGACTGGGGCAAGGTCTGCACCGAGCTCAAGGCGCAGTTTTGCCTGTGGATGAACAACAGAACGTTGTTCCTCATCTGTTCTTTGAACAGCTTCATGTAAACCTGGTGATGGATGAGACCTTATTATCCGTCATTTGAGAGGTATCTAACCACAACTCTGAAATTGCAAGTAATGCCCTTAGGTACCCAGGTGGGAGGAGGGAGCAGGGTAAAAGTTTGGCTTCCTATGCAGGGCTGCTGTTCAGCCTTCCCCCCGTAGCTGTCACCACCACAGGCTTTAATAATGTAGCAGCGCGTGTACATAGACATAAGCGATATAACTGACTGCTACTAGGTTAGGTGCCATTTTAAGAGTGCGTTAACAATGACAGAAATTAAAGAGAAGAAAAGCTTATCTTTTACCTCGGATTTACACAGATGAACCAGAGATCTGGAGAGACAGCTTCATACCCAGCCCTGCCGCGCTACCTAACGCCCCGCAAAACCGCTGAGCCACTAGTAAGCCATTCCCACACTTCTAACCCTGTCCTGGTTTCAGCTGGGATAGAGCTAATTTTCTTCCTAGGAGCTGGGATAGTGCTGCGTTTTGGATTTAGGATGAGAGTAATGCTGATAACACCCTGATGTTTTAGTTGTGGCTAAGAGGTATTCATGCTAGTCAAGGACTTTTCAGCTTCCCATGCTCTGCCAGGGGCACAAGGAGCGAGGAAGGGGCACGGGCAGGACAGCTGACCCCAACTGGCCAAAGGGCTATTCCATACCGTTCCATATGGCGTCACACTCAGTATAGAAACTGGGGGGAGTTGGCCGGGGGGCAGCGATCGCCGCTCGGGGCCTGGCTGGGCATCGGTCAGCGGGTGGTGAGCAATTGCATTGTGCATCGCTTGTCTTGCAGATTATTATTTTCATTCGTTTTCTGTCCTATTAAACTGTCCTCACGTCAACCCACGACTTTTAACCCACCCGTTTTTTTCCGATCCTCTCCCCGCCCGACCCCGCCGGGGAAGGAGAGAGGGAGCCAGGGGCCGTGCTGCGCCCAGCTGCCCGCCGGCTTAAACCCCCCGAAGCCCTGGGCGCCGTAGCCCTCCCTCAGCGGCCGCTGCACCGCGGGCCCCGGCCGCCCCCTCACCGCCGGGCAGGGGTCGCGGAAGGGAGCGCCGCACCCGGCTACGCGGCGGGACCCTTAGCCCCAGCCGCCCGCGCGGTGGGGGCACGTGACCTGGCGGCGGCGNGCCCGTGCTCCAGGGCGGAATAAAACCCGCATTTGGGGCGGTTTGTCGTCCTGCGCGAAATCTGGAAGGTGCCCCTTAAACACTTTTCTCCCCTTCGATAACGGACGCTAGTCACTGTCGCAACGTGTGAATAAATCTGAAAGCCACCAGAGGCCTGTAAAGCTGGTTTATATCTTAATTCTCTGAGTCTGCTTCTTGCTAACGTGAAGACTTGAGTGACTGTTGTACCTGGTGGGGTGAGGCAGAGGGAGATTCTGCAAGGCTTTTTTGGCCCTTAGTTTCTCTCATGGCTGGAATTGGAAAATGGAAGTAACTGGATACTTGCAGCACTCTTACTAAAGGTTATAGTTGGGTTTTCAGGGGCCTTCATCTTTTAACTAGGGTTCTGGTGCAAAGAGCTGCATTATTTGGAAATTGTTGGCTGAGTAGGACAAAAATAGGCCTAAGTTATTATATTGGCTGTTTTACACCTTTGGTTTTCTAGACACTAAGCACCTATTAAAATCTTATGAAAGTTGTTGGAAAGGTAGACTACAGTGTATCGGGGAAATCTGTGTAATACTGAGTTCTCATGTGATGACTTCAAAACTTGTCATGAAACACGACTTCTTTCCATACCCATTTCTGTCTGCAAAGGACTAGTGAGTAGTCCTCAACTCTACTGGTGTATGTGTTTTGTGTAACCTAGATAACGCCAAGCAGCAATCTTCAGCCGCATCTGCACCTTTAATAGCGAACAAATATGTGATGCTTCTGAAAGGAAGTTGAATCGGGCAACTCTCTGATGCATAAACTAGTCTTTTGGTCAGGGCATTTTTCAGCCAAATCGTTTATGATGCAGCAACACAAACATTTCTGCTACCAGAGGAGTAGGAGGAAAGAGGAACAGTAACCCTTTCCCGCAGTGGATTCATGCTGGATTAAGCCAGACAGCTAGTCACTGAGCTGCATTGCCCCATACTATAACTTTTGTGTCTGATTGTATTAGATATATTTCTAATGTCATGCTTCGCAACAAAAAAAGGTAAAGAAGTGCATTGCAACATTTTTCTAGCACCAAAAGACGAAAAGGAGTCTTAACTGAAATCAAATACCGTTAAGAAATACTGAGAGCAGCGTAGCAGGTTAGCAGGTCTGTTGAGAAAGGTTCCACTCTCCGAAAATGTAAATATCTTCTTTCCGAAAAGTTCATTTCAAAACTTATGTTTTACAGTTGAGCCTAAGGAGGGCTACAGAGGTGGAAGAAGGAAAGTCTTACCTTGCTTCCACCCCTACCCTCACCCCACTTTGTCCTTACAGAGGTCATTAGTGCTTTAATACTGACATCAAGCTGTAGTTTTTACCTTGAAACAGTTACTAGGTTTTGACTTAACTTTTCTTTGCTTATCTAGGAGTTGGATCAAATGTTGCAGGCAGACAAGAATGAAGCATTGAAGAAGGCTCTGTTTTGTGGTGATGTGTCATTAATTGAAGAGCTCTTAAACTCAGGTGAGGAAAGTCAGTTATGAAGTTGAGTATTTTTAATTGAACTTGGCAAGGATTCTAAAGCTTCGAAGTTTCTCGTTTCAAAATAATGTGTTGGGTGCATGTAGGAATATGTGAATGTTGCCAATACAGAATATAAACTCTTATCCTAAAGATGAAATTACTTTTTCAGTGACTCAGCATGCTGTATTCCAGCAAATTCCTTCTAATTTATATTTATTTAATCAGGCAGGAGCCCTGAAAATTAAGAAAACTGTAATGTGCAAACTATGAAATAGGGTGTTTCTTTGTTTTCAGATGCATCTTTAGCCTGAAAATAGCAGTTACAAGCATTGAATTTGAGGTGGTTTAAACTGAGAGTGAAAATTCAGTGGGTGGTCTTACTTTGGTGTTGAAGATTGCTGGGGGGGGAGGTGGGGAAGGGAGGCTGGCTTTTTTGTTTTAATGCTCCCCCAGTTTAAAAATTCCTTTTTTTTTTTTCCTCGCTCACAGCACTGTTCAGTTTCTGGTATGTGCCCTGTGTAATACCACTGCCCTGGCAACATCAGCTGGACAAAGATTTTGTGATTCTGAAAGGTCTAATAGGGTTTATGTGGCATTTGTCACTAAAAAGTAGTTTGTCTGAACACTAAAAGCCTTTCTCCCTGTTCTGTTACTCAGTATTTCTCTGTAACATGTCTCTGTTATTCAGTGTTAGGAGGATTGGATCACTTATTGAAGCATCCAGGGCAATCAAAAACTGCATAGCTGAGCTGACCTGCCTAGTGATAATTGTCAGGAAGTTCTGCTTCAGCAAGCAAGCAGAATATAGTACCCAAGAGCTTGTTCTCGGAGGCATATCTGTCTTATGGCTGGAAGAAAGTAATTTCCTAGTTAGCAATGGGTTTTTCTGAGTTTTAAAACAATTACATTACTTGCCCTTTTAGAAGACTTCCTCACCACAGTGGGGAATGGTTTTCTTTTTGAAGTAAGTAAAAATTATTGTGCAGGCTGAAACACAGAGGTGTAATCCTGAGCGAAAAACGTCTTCTGTCTTGCTTTGAGAAAATATGTTCTTATTTATAGGTGAAGGGGTTTTTAGTGATGTCTGTGCATCATATTGCTTAATTGTTTTGTTACAGCTATCCATTTTTAATTGCTTGTATTTTAGTCAAACAGCAGTAGTTCACTCTCCACGTTGATGCCTGCCACAAAATGAGCAGTTCCGTGCTGTAGGGAGATGATGATGGGTATCTATAAAGCACAAGGTCCAGCCAAAGATTCCTGTACTCTAGTGTCCTGCCCCCTGAAACGCACAAAGCAGTATCACAAGAGAATCTATCATTTCCTGCAAATATGATGAACAATAAATTTCGACCCATCCAGTATTGTCCTGCAGAGCAGTAGAAACACTATGCCTCTCTAACAGGCAGGTGTTTCTGAAGAAAGGTAACATTGTCCTTCAGAAGATCGGTGCTCACTCAGATTAAATCTTTGCCTCTGAAGTTGCCTTTAGTGTATGTTCAGTAGAGCTTGCAGGAGGCTCACTACCCACACTTGACCAAACTCACGGTTTGTGTTGGAGGTGGATTTCCTAGCAACAGTTGTGGCCCTTCTTTCAGGTAGAACGAGAACATGTTGTCTTCTGGCTTGCTTAGCTGTTGCTTTAAGAATCCTTGGTGCTGAGGCAGTTCTGCAGAGCTTCTTTAGGAGATGGACAAGCACAATGTCTTCTCCTATAAAATGGCAACATACTAAGGGCAAATTTCTGAAGCGTGCATTGCAAAAAGTAATGTAAGCAAGTAGCAGGTTCAAAGATGACTTGGGCATTTTGGTCTGCTTTGGGAGTAAAATACTTAACACCACATAATTCATATGTTTGTTTTCCTCAACTGAAATGAAAAGTTACGACCTCATGACAGTTTAGGCTTATCAAAGATATAGCTGCAGTCAAATACTCTTTCCTGTTTTCATTCAGCAGCCTGTTCCACTCTTATCTTTGCATGAGTGCTGGAGCTCATCTGATCTTTTGTGAACCAGCTCAGGGAATTAAAGTAGTAGTAAACTATGGGAGGGGGGGAGTGTGTGTGTGAATAATTTTTCAGCCGATTTAAGATTCTGAACCCTGAGTCAGGTGCAAACCAGAGCTGGCCCAGCAGTGGGAGACGTTAGCAGCTCTGATTTAGCTCAGCTTTAAGGTATTGTGGAACCACAGTGCAAAGTGCTGACAGACTTAAAAGAAATCAATACTTCCGTTAGAGGGAAGTCTTCTAGAATCAAACGTTTTAGAACTTTTCCCTCGGATAAATTGGGTCTGAATGTGAATGCATTCTAGTATTAAGAGCTGTTCTTAAACTAAGGTCTTTCAAGACCTCATTATTTTTGGTGTCAAACATGGAATTATTTAGCATAAAAAGCTGTGTGTGGAGATTGATCGTAGTTCTTCAGGCATTACCTTGTTAACCTTTTTGAATTTGAAGTTACAGTTTTCTGTATAAAATCAGCCTTTCTACTATAACTGTTATTTGCCACAGTCAAGAAAATATCTGAAAGAGGTACTAGAGAAACTGTAGTAAACACAGAAAGAACACCATTTTTCCTTTGTTGTTCTTCACCATTATTCACATGCTTCATGTAGCTTCTGCTGTAGGGCACATCTAGGGCCAAAGCGTATTTCTCCCCATTCCTGGTTAAAGAGAAGGATAGCTGTCTGTAACTCAGGTTGTAAGAAAGAGTGTTGTATCTGCTTTGCCTCCTAGACATCATTTGGGAGGAAGGCTCCTCTGCTCATGCCCACAGAAGAACACAGAGGGGCAACGGCAGGTGAGGGAGCCCAAGTAATGCCATAGCCCAGCTCCTCCCAGGCCTGTCATGGAAGCCATCAGCCCATCACAGGCCCATCTCCAGAAGCCCAGAGGAGCAGAGATGCCCAAGGGCAGGCAAGGATCCAAATTCTGGACTCAGAGGAAGGGACTCCCAGGGCTGTCATAGGGCCCTTGTGCCTGGGTGCCAGCGACTGTAGAGACTGGAGTGAGTGAAAGGGTGTGCCAGCCACAGGAGTGGGACCAGGGGTCAGAGGCCTGTGTGTCCATGATGCCAGCAGCTGGAGGAGAAGTATCTGTCCCAGAGGGGAGCAGGGTGAGACCACTGGTGCTGTCTGTGTCCACAGGAGTGCTCTGTCTGCTTGTGTTGATTGGTGTGGCTGGTGGGGGTGTGTGTGCCTGCTGGGAATACATGCTCAGCATTGGTGCTGGTTGAACCTGGGGGCGTGGAGCTGTGGCAGCTTCACCTCTCTCTGGCTGTTGGATCTGGCCTGATTTTTCACTAAAAATTTTTTTCTGGGCTTCACTGTTGCCTTATAGGACTTCTTAAGGGCCATTTTAAATGCTGAACTAACGCTGCTTACTTCAAGAACAGCTCATGTAATGAGAGAGTCCGAGTAGTAACCAAAGGGAGACATTCCTGATTCAGTCAACAACTCCTATAACCACACAGCCGAAAAGCCACATGACTGGTAACTGTTTCAGTCATCCTTTCTTTGTCTTCCTCTGAGACTCTAGCTGGTTTGCATTGTGACTTTCACGCTGCGTGGTACTTGCAGTACCAGGCAGTCACTACAAAGATGGCAGAAGACCATGCAGGACAAACAAGCTGTAACACAGCTTTGATATTTCATTGCCAGAAAGACCATCCTACTTCTAGGACTTAGAAAAAGCACCAGCATTGTGGCAGATAGTGTCTGCTATATGTGTAAAGAAAGCAGGAAAAAAAAAGAAAAAGGAAGACCTTCCCAATGATCTCTATATGCCTGCCAAGTAGATCTTTTGTCAGTATTGTTCAGATGTGTGTTAAAATAGAAAGCTCTAGATGGGAGCTCTAGTTACATGGACTGCTTTTCTTAAGAGGAAAAGGAACTTCTTAAGGCCGACAAGAGTGCCAGCATTCTGGTATTCCTTTCTTACTAGTGTTACTTCGTGGGCTGTTGGATATCAGACTTTCTAAATTCTTGAAGTGGCTTGTCAACAAGAAAGTTCGCCTATGACTGCTAAGGGACGCTTGCTGGCTCCTCTTGTGGAACTTGGCTGTGGGCTTCAATGAGATGTTTCGTATACTGCAGACAAACTGGCATGTTGTGACATTAAGGATTGCAGCTAGTATGAATGCATTGCTAAGAAGATTTGACCATAAATTCTGTGGCTTGCAGGTGTTAGAGGTGTTAGAGTGCTTCAGTGCCTGGCTTTGATTGGATATTACTTCTTTACCAATCACTTCTACAACTCCAGTGATCTTAAACAGTTGAAGAATCAATCCCAGAGCAGTGACCTGTTACTTCCTCAGCTTTAATGACTTTATGTTGCTACACTGAGCACATCTTTGAGAAACTACCAAGGCAGGGAAAGTAAATACATGTTCTGCACGAAAAGGTATGCGTGTAGCTCAACTGTCACAAATTTCTTATAGCACTTTTGGGTTTTTTCAGAGCTGTCTCTTGTAGAGAAGTATTTTTGATTATCCATAATCACTGTTGGACTAATATGGAACCAGCTGATGGAAACTGTTATAGAGGAAGTAATATTTGAGGAAGGATCGAAGGGAAGATGATTCCTCTTATTACAAAAATGTATAGAAAGTTTTATTTGAAAGTTGTCAGATGAGAGTCTCGGTCTGGTACTTGGTTGGTGAATTTGGAGGGCTGTCTGGCAAGCTTACTTCTAGCCACAAAGGAAGATGTGGCTGTTATGAAGAGTAGCAAACAAATCTGGTGATTGTGACTGAATCTTGCATAATCTTTTGTTTCTTCTTTCTATTGAGATAATATTGTATCAGTACTGAACACAAAACTGGTATCTACTAGTTAACTGTCTTGCAAGACAGAGAATAAAAGGGGCTGTGAAGCAGGAAAACCCTAGTCAATATGATCTTATTAGTCTGACAAGTAAGTTGCTTCCACAGCAGTCCACTTGGCTTGGCAAGAACCAAAATTTTTCATTTTGATTGAGGAAAGCTGTTGCACGTAAGTGGAGAAAACAGAGATTCTGTGCACTTCTCTGAGATTACTTTTGCAGCTAAATTTATTTAAAAAAATATTTTATTTAAATTTATTTTAAAAACTTACTTTTTTTTTTTTTTTTAATGTAGTCTTTCAGTGGTGCTTAACTTCCTGGATTGAGAATTGAGCTTCCTTACTGTCAGTTCTAAAAGTTGTTTTCTGGTATTCTAGATGAAGGTGTATTAAAAAAATGAAAATGGTATAAGAGACTTCTTTCGCTAGCGCTGAACGCAAATAGTGTGCAACATATGTAATGATATGTATTAAGAGTAAGGTTTATAAAATTCATGTTTACTGTGATGCAGTTTTATGATTTTAGTATCTCAAATTTTGACAGGTATAAACATAGAATCTGGCTTTCAGTTTGGATGGACTCCCCTGATGTGTGCTGCCAGCGTGGCTGATTTTGCAGTAGTGCGTCTTCTTCTGGACAGAGGTGCTAATGCATGTTTTGAAATAGGTAAGATATGAATGAAAAATACTGGCCACTAATGCTCAGAACCAGACATTGTCCTGTCCTTATTCTCTTTTTAGATATATAGGGAAAAAAATCAAAGTTCATAGTGGAACTGGGTCCTAGTCTAGCTTTCACACTTCAGAAGTAAAAGTAATAGTTTTAAAGTCACAAATGTGTTCTTAGAGCTGATCTGGATTCAGTTGATGGGTTTTCTTGTTCTTTCTCTCTTGTTCTGTCTGTCTTCCCACCTCCCAGTTCCCAAGTACTTTTTTAGAAAGGGTGTTTGGAAATAACTGTTCAGGAATTCTAGGATAAAGTTGCAGAGTTAAAACTCCCTTTATTTGATCCTGTTATGAAGTATGTATATACAGAATCCAGCTAGAATTCCAAACAACAGGAATAGCTTTCTAGTTCGTGGGAAGCTAATGTGGACTTCTCTAAAACTAGAGCACAATTTTTCTATTAAGTGAAAACTATTCTGCAGTATGTTGCTAGGTCACCTTTTTCTGCAAGTGTTCAGTGGAGCTTCTATGTAGTAGCAGTTCCTCTGCCAATTTTTATAATTTAATAACAACTTTTTCCTACTTACACTGTGGTTATCTTCCTTCTCTTTCATTGTGTTGGAAGATTTAACCAAGTTAAAGAAAAGACATTGCAATACAGAAGATGTTGTGACACACGATACTGCCAAGTACATAAAAGCAATGCTTTTCCAGTAACTTGCCAATATTTGTAATAGTGATAGACTGAAATGCAGATGGTACAAATCTGTCTCTGAAAATTTTCTTGAACTTCTTAGCAGCTGATCAGAGTACGAAATTAGAGTAGATTGCCTGCACCAAAAGCAATCATGCCTTCGAATTACTGTCATTGTAGCCAACTTCAGAGAACTTCCATGTGGCTGCCTACAACTGTGGCTGCCTACAACTTATACCTGTTCCTTGTTTATGGCTGTAGAGAGCTATAAATGGGGCAGAAACTGCTATGGGCAGCAGTTTCAGTTGACCAGTTAACCAACATGCATGGAATTTTTCCAGCGTGTGACCAACTGTGTTTGCCCTAAGTGGCACCTTGCTAGGATCAGGTTCCTCAGCTTGTTTCCCTGTTAGTCTGTGTAGGGAAACAGTAGCTAGGGCATATGTGCAGCAGAGTACTATCCAGCCAGGAACAGTCTTGCAAGTCTTTGCTTCAGGTCAGGCCGTGTGTTTTCAGTAAAGCTATGCCATCCCAAAGTGGTACTAAATGTCACCAGTCGTGCTGCTTTTTTTACATCAGCAGGCAATCACATAAGTGATCCTATACCAATTATCCTATAATGCTTATGATCCTCGTAATAGCTACAGTGTTAATCACTGTCATTCTTTATAAGTGGTTACTTAATTATACCCTTTTCGGTAGTCATGAAGCAGAAGGAACTGAAGTAGCATTCACTATGTGGTGGGAGCAGAATGCAGCGTATTTGCAGAGTCAATTCACTGTCTTTTCTGGGTTTTTCAGCTGATCATAAACTAAACTTTTTTTCAGTCTCTTACCAGCTTTTCTCTGCAAAAGAGAAACCTGAGAATTCTAAGGTGTTTTTTCCCCTTCTCTTGCTCACATATACGAGCTATAGGTAGGCTAACAGAAATTAACTTCCCAATCTTTATCATTACCTGAATTGCTGAATACAAGTATAGCTACAGGTTCCTCCTAAATATCATTCCCAGATTAACAGTGCTTATCGCTACCTTTGTTCAAAGTCCTGCCATCTTTCCATTCATGTTGTAACTGATAACCAGGTTAAACATTTTGAGTAAAAGTCTGTAGTGTATCAGGTAATATACTGAAATGTTAATTGCTTACTGTTCAGGAGTTGAAGTGACTCTGAAACTTAATTCTTCATTTAACATACTGATTTATGTGTGTTAGATCTTCTGCTTAAGGTAGCTGAAAATTAAAGGTGGTATATTAAAAAAACAGATTAAATGCAAAACTAAGGTCTTTGTTTGGAGGGGTGGGGGACAAGAAGTGGTGAGAAATACAAAAAGTAGAGCAGAGGGGGGGTAAAGTAGCTAACAAACTTATCATGTTTAAATATAATAAAATCTGACCTCAGTTGAAGAATAAAGGTGTTAATATATACACGGTCTTAAAATTTCTAGAGGAAAGTTAGAAAATATGTTGTAACACTTCATGGTATGGTCTGAAGTACGTGCAGCTAAAATTATACTTGTTAAAACAAATTGTTAAAGGCGTATTTGAACTTGGGAACAAGTTGTACAATAAGCCAAATAGGCAGTTACTCAGATGGCAGTCTTCTAATTGACTCTAGGGCCAACTAACTCACTAAGGTCCTTGAGGTGTGATGCTTCCCACATCTCTCTAGGAGAACCATGGGAAAGGAGATGTCCCCTGGTCTGTGGGCAAACAGCAGCGGTGTACAATACTGATTTGTGAGCAAAGCTTCGGAGCTGGAGCAAATAAGCTCATCAGGTTCCTCTTGATGAATCTTTATGGACTGTGTAGCTGTTCTTTAAATCCACATCTAAAAATTGTACTTTTAATTCCTCCTCCTGCCACTACAGCACCACAGTAGTCTCATTTAGTAAAATTACTTGCTTCTCCTTAAGCCCTGTAGTAAAGCTTTGTTATTTCAACTGTCCTTTGTATGCATCTCTGTTCTTCCTAAAATTGATGTTGCTCTCTGTTTATAACACATTTCACGTGCTTTTTTTATCCATTGCAGTTGATGTCCTGTAAGCTATTTCTTCCCTTGACTGTATTTTGGGGAGAGGAACAGGAAGTGAATCTACAGGTGTCGAATGAGATTTGAGAAACAGGCATCTGTAGTTAAGCTCCTACTGTTTTTTTTTGGGTACCTAAGAAGTATCCTAAACTTCTTAGTTAAGGATAGGAATAGTAGGAATAGATGCCTTACTACTGCCATTCATTCTCATCTTTCTGAGTATTTTCTCTTCTCAGATGCTTTTGTCTTACCTGATAATTCTAGTGACTTTCACTGGAAGGAAGACAAGTTTCTTACCCTTTTCTAAATATCTTAGAGTATCAGAATCCAATTAACAACTCTAGAAAATGTAAAGGCTTTTAAAGGAACTTCTGGATTAGCATGGTATTTACATTTACATATGTAATTCTCTAACTGCAAGTTTCAAAACAGATAAGTACACTGTGCTGATGGCAGCATGTACTGCGCATGCTTCAGAGGAAAACATCTTGAAGACTGTAGAACTGCTTCTGTCAAGGAATGCTGACCCTAACCTTACTTGCAGGTACTAAAAAACCCCCATGTCTCTGGATATAGCATAAAATTTAATATTAATATGCAGAAACATCTTCATAGACATAGCTGCTGTTGGTTAAGATGATGTGTACGTCATTAGCTTTTTGTAACTTCACTGCTGTCTGTATAAGGAAAGATTAGTGTCCAGATATTTATTTCTCCTAGTACAGTGATTCATCTGAGTAAATAAGACTTTGATCAGTTTTATCAAATTTAAGTATGTTCCTCAGCTAAACAAGATACAAATTTAAGATAAAGCCTAATCTTAATACTTTGGTAGACTGGAGTATAAGGGCAAGAAATATGTCCTCTGCCTTTCCCAAATCATAGTGCCTCTTCTGTATAAGGATGTAAGTTAAATTAGTTAATTCTCTATTTAAATTCACGTCCTGCTTTTTGAGCTTTTTGTGGGTATCTAGCTATATTCCTTTCACAGGCAGCCTCCTATGGAAAAGGAGAATTTCTCTGTAAATAAAATGCAGTCTGGAATAATCCAGATTAAAAGGAGATTTAATCTGCTTTTAAAAACAAGTAACAGCTTGTTTCTTGAATTACCACTTTGTGTCTTCAGACTGCAGTCTGAAGCAGTGCATTGTGAGATGTCTGTAGTTGCATACTCTGATGCAATGTTTCATTTTGCATCAAAAAGAAAGAAATTCTGGGCTGACCCAGGATAAACTGTCCTTCCTCTGATGGAGAAAAAACCACATTATTTGGGTCAAACTGAAACTAGTTTTTCAACTAACTGAAATTCTTTTTTTATACCACAGCTCTTCCACCACATTGACTGAGATATGTGGACTGTGTAGCCCTCTAAAAAGAACAGAATTTGAGGCCTGTTGGTTCTCCTTAGTAGAACCCAATTACTCTAGGCCATGAACCTCACTGTGAGCATAGTACTGATAGACAAGGAGGAAGCATAGTTTTGCTGAAGTGCCACTGATGTCATTTATTCTTAGCAGAGAGGCTAAAAGTTGTTCATAAGAGAAAGCTACAGACTCCGCAATAATTGTTGTTGCCATCAGATTGTTGGGTGTTGGGATAAACATCCTGCTTTAAGAAATGGAGGAAGTCTTTGCATTATTAAACTTTGTCCTGGGTGTTTGAAAATATAAGCCAGAGTGCAAAGCTGCAGGTTTACATTTGGAAAGGCCTTTGGCTAAACTTTGAAACAAACAAACAAAAAAGTTTGGATTCTGACACAAGAGATGGGAATTTTAAGGGCAAAACTTTATTTATAAATTTAGAGTATGTTATGCGTAGTTGGTCTTTATATACAAATATTTACTTGCTATCTCTTTGTCTCCGAAGACCTTGTGCTAACGCATGAGTTATGCTTGCATACATCAGCTACAGTGTCCAGTTGTGGTTTTTTCACTTTTGCAATAGTAGTCTGTCTCAAATGAAAAGATAAGTTAAATGACAATCAAAAATGTCATATTTGTACCAAACAAAAGCAGAAGTTAGATGGCAAGGTCTGGATTTTTCAAAAATTTTCGTGCTGCTTTTTTGCCTTTCCAGTATTTGACATCAGTGCATACCACTCCATCATTGGAACTGCTCGGGCAGCAGCTGCTGCGTCTCGTGGGCTTCTTCCACTGTGTTCTGAGACGGGGGATGAAACACATCAAACCAGGTTCTGTGAAGATCAGGGATCAAAACAGACTCTGTGTGGCACTGCAGTCCCACTTCCCCCGTTTCATTAGCGCAAGCAGGATGTTCTGCGGGAGGACATCAGAACTGTCAGTGAGTTGAGATTGTTGTGAGAGAGAGTACTTCCTATGTGACCAGCTTACCACAGGTGTTAAGAACGAAGCTTCACATTATTTGGCTGTCTCAGCACTTGAGAACCGAAATGATTTTGGGAAGCTTCTCTTTTGTCCACCAACAACTGGAATGTGTGTGAATGCAAAGCAGAATACTTAACTTTGTTGTAAGGTGGAGTTTGGTATTTATCCTTACTCTGTTGGGCTGTTAGGGCAACCAGTAGGCTTTTTTATTTTGTGTCATCTGGAGGTGATACACAGAAACCTGCAAATTTTTTTGTCTAATTCATGAAGTGTCTGTGGAGGAGGGAAGGACTATGGAGAAATAAACTGATTTTTAAAATGCAGTCTAAGGAAGAAGATGGGTTTAGGTGTGTTAGGTAGATGGTTTCTTAGCAATAGGGTAGAGTACTGAGGAGACAGAGTAACTTCTGATATTTTTGCTAAATTGAAATTGGGAACTGAATACTGATGGCTGTAAAAACAGTTTTGTTAATGAGAATGTAGCGTGTCAAAGCATAAGTCCTAACTGAAGAGTTTTGAAAGACGAGCAAGAAGTAAGGTATTGGCTAGGTGAAACAGGAAGGCATTGTAAGACCTGCTCTGTATAGTCTTTGTAGAGCTACTATAGCCTGAGTGTTTCATTTAAGTGAATATTACCTGGATACATTTGTTTTGCTTATCTTGTATCATTCACCTTCCTCTTCCTGCAAAATGTAAATTGCATACTTTTTCCTTTTGTAAGGCCTGGAAATAGTTAAGCAGTCTTTTTTTTTAAAACCTCTTTTAACCTGCAATGCTTTCTTAAAGGTACACTGATTTTATTAATGTTAAGCTGTGATTTTGTTACAGGCAGAGAGAAAAGCCATGACCAACTGATAACTAAATTCCTGCTGCTAGGGTTACATGTCATAGGTTGTTTAGTAAACACAATTTTAGTGATGACATCCTCCAAGTTCTTGTTTATATAGAGTAAGAGAAACCTAATGGCCTTGCTAGTAAGCAGAGTGTTTTGAGTTGATGTTTCATGCCAATAGCCCTTTGTTAGAAGGTACAAATAGGTGAATGACTGAAACCTCCTTTATTTTGACATAAACTCTTTGTCTCGTCTTCTGTATGGGATATCTGGAGGTTTGATTTTGTTTGCCTGGCTTTTTTTACCTCACTCTTAAAATATCTAGCACAACTGAGTCCTGGTCAATGACTAAGTCTTCAGTGTTTCTGCTTTAACGTGGTTAAGAATTTTGTGTACGTTTAAAGAAAAGTCTTCAGAAAGTCTTCGGTATTTTTTTTTTTTCTTTTTTTAGGGTGAGTATTCTAAGAACTACACTTCTGTCTTTTGTACAGATTAAAAGTTGAGATTGAAGCATATATGAAAATGTAATCACTGCTCAGTTCTGGTATTAAGTTGCCTACGTACATTCACTTATGCTTATATTCAGAGCAGTTTTAGGGAGTATCAAAAGTGGTGTCAAGATGAAAATTTTGATCTATTTTGTCCCTTGAGAAGATGATAATGGAAGGAGGAAATTTTTCAGGTTGCATAGTCAGAATAAAGCAATTGTGTAACACCTCAATTTTAGCAATTTATTTATTGCTACTGATAAGATAGTGAGTCTGCACTGCCACATAATTATTTCGAAGACCTTGATATTATCATTGTGTGATAGTTAACCATGCCAAATGACAAACAGTACATTTCAGTAAAGGTAAATAGCCTAGGAAAAGTTAATGCACTACAGTGCGTTTTATGGCTGGGGCAAGAAAATCAGGAAATTTAATAGCGGTTGAGTCAAGATCTTTGATCCACTTCAGAGCAAAAAATACCTTATGATGTTGCACTATCTTATAATTCATGCCTTTCAGAGAGTTTTTTTATTCTAGCCCTATGAACTCAGACAGAAGGACTTATTTTATTATGTTGATCAAACATCAGGACAGCAAGGACTAAATATAAAAAATCAGATGCAAAATTACATTTACCAAAGTACTGTGTTCGTCTGAGCTATGTCCATATATCTTTTGCCTCCTCTTGTCCAAGCTAGGGAGAAGTCAAAAGCATGGTAAACGTGCGAGTTCTGTGAGTTTGGAAGAGTGGCTTTTGAATGTAAGTGTTGAGGCTTGTTCATCAGGTCGTTTGGGAGAAGGAGTCTAGACACCAAAATAGATGACTACTTTTCCCAGCTAGTATTGAGTGTACGGTGGTACCAACAGGCTTACAACTATTGATCGCCGTTTCTGGGCAGAGGTATGAAACACTCGGAGACAGTAGCAACATTAGATGCTATTTTTAACAGAGGTATTCTGACAGTGTACTCTGGTGTCTTGGAATGTCACCTGAGCAGCCTTTGTGTAAAACAGAAACAAAACCTGCACTGAAATCCATTAGCATTATATCAGCAACATTCTATCACAAGTGTATTAAACTTCCTATCACTGTGCCATGGTTTAAGCCCAGCCAGCAGCNCCACTAACTTACCCTGATCATGGATTATTTGCATAGAGTTGGTTTGGGTTTTTTACATGACAGAGAAATGCCCTTTCATTAGAAAAGTGGAATAGATTTCACATGTAACTTCTTGACTGGAAACTTTACTCCCATATTGAAAGTAAAGTTGAAAACAGTCTGAGAAGTTTCTGATTGTGTGGATAACTCATTTGTTTTTCTACTTTATGTCAAACTGCATGTCTTTGGCTAAACTAGCTCGCTTGTAAAAAATGTGATGGAGTGAGGATGAAGGAGAACAGGGCAGCATAATTGGGAATGTCATAGCATAGAGTTCTGCCATCCCCATAGTTAATTTTTATGCTAATCCCTCTTATAATCACATCCTTTGTATTTTTCAAGTCATATGAAGATCACTTTGTAGCTGTCTACCTCCCCACCTCTGTGTGCGGTAGAATTTACACAGATGCTTTTTTTAGTTTTAAAACAATCATGTAAACAGAGTTCAGAAGCAGAAGGGTACAAGAACTGGCAATCTGAAATGAAGCCTAAAACTAGGGAACCTAAAACTAAGCTGTCATCTTTCCCAGCCCAGCCTGCTTCCTAGAGCTGTATGTTCCATTCTCCTAACAAGTTCTGCTTCAAGAAGGTAGGGGACTCTGCTACCTTGCTCCAGCAGACAGTGCCTGGAAAAAGTATCTTGCAGCTTACAGTACACTAAAGTATGTTCTTCCAATACTACTTGTTATGTAGGGTTTCCCATCTCATTGCTTAAAACCCCAATAAGCCAGAAAAGGGGCAAAGAGCTTCCCTTCTGTTGCAGTGGACACACTGTTAGTGCTTCATTTCTCTGTTCCAAGCTTCACGTGCAGCACTGGTCTAGTGAAACTGGCTCCAAAAACTTCTGAAGATGCTTCCCGGTTATCTGGTGCAGTGGTCAGTTTGCAGATCAATAGACTAAAATATTAGTGTCTTATAGCATCATTTCCTTGCTTTGGGACCTCAATAAGAAAAGATAGAGACTAAATTCATAAAGTTAAATTATTTTCTACCTGCTGTATTTTTTTCTGATGTTAGTGATACCCCGGTCTAGTTAATAAACATATATCCAGTTTTGAGACTTTTTATATCGCTTATACTTCTCAAGATCACTAACCTGAAATACTGAATTTTCTAAAGATACCTTCCCAATGGAAGGAAACCTGTGTCTAGATGGAAGACATTTTCTCTTCCTCTCCTCTCTTTTCTGAAATTTTCCAGGAAGGTGAACTTCGTCTTGCTGAGAGCATGATCCCAAACATAAGAATGTGTGTTTGTCAAGCGTGGTGAATTCTGTGCCATATTCAGCTTAGTGGTAACAGACAGGTTATTTTTCAGTGAGATAGCTAGCTATCACTGTGTCACCTGGTTTTATTGTGGCATGTGGTTATCCAGAGTAGGAGTCTCCAAGTGGTAGCTTTTAGGGCGGTTCCGCTGAGCTTGCTCTCTTGTGATTATGTTTTGCCCCATTTTTTTGACAGGATGAAGATGAAGTGAGCTTATAAGAACCTCCTATTACATCTTTGTGTAGATGTCACATACTAAGTTTTGGATGGCCCTGAAAACTGAAAAAGCTTTTGTTTTTTGTCTTTTTCTCCAGCCTTAACATAGAAGCAGGGAGACCTGAAGATAAAAACAAACAAACAAAAAAACCCTGCTTTCATTTGCATGAGACCAGTGAAGAATTCCTAGCTTTTATTTAGGTGCTGCATAGCTGGAAGCAAACATAGTTGGAACAGATATCAGGCTTAATAAATTGCTTGTATAGGTTTTAAGATATTTATTTATTTATTGACTATCACTTGAGTATCATGTTCAATATGGGTAAATGTCATGTGGCAAATTGTGCCATACAAAACGACTTCACAGATGTTTGGACAAGAAGGTCATCTGCAAGCCAGATTGCTGAAATGCAAATGCACGCTTCCTCAAAATGATGAAAAGATTCTTCAGATCTTTTTTCAGATCTGGATGGTTATCACTATGTTTTCTATGTACATTTTTAGATCGCGGTAAGATGTACCAAAACATTTAGTTTCTCTTCAATTTAGCAAGAAACTGTGGATTTGGCATTTTAAAGCTTGCTGTTGTATTTGCAGGGGTTCTTTGCAGGGTTAGGAAACAAGAATTGTTTTCTCTAATGCTCTGGTCTCCCTCTTGTGGACATACATGTAAATGGACCTCGCTTTCTGAGGTGGTGCCTATGCAGCATGTGTCCAAAACATTAAATGGTACCCCCTTATATATAATGGTGCATAAATGCAATTGCAAATTTATGCAGCACTATATATGTTTCTACCTTGAAACAGCTTGTAGTCTTTGACATTAAAACTCAAACATTAAAATGGAATGCTTGACATACTAGTTGCGTATTCACGTTGGTGGACCTTTTAAATGTCATGTTTATTGGGTTTTCCTTAAAAATGAAGAAACTTTTTCAGTGGCTTTGATGTCATTGAGTTGTTGCCTTGATTTCAGATACCATGTCTGCAGTACTGGGCAGCTGTAACCACCACATGATGTTCTTTGGAGAAAAGGCTGTTCTGTAGCCTCTGGACTTTTGTTCAGTACTTTTCCTTTGAAAAAGCAGAAGGTAATTGTGAGGTAGTAACAGGGTGCAAGTTCCCCCCCCCAAAAAAAAAACAAACAAACAAAAACTGAAAGGAAATAAAACAAGTTGAGAGCAGAAGAAATAAAAACAAAAACAGGCATGAATGGACTATTTTTGCACTCAGATGTAAATACTTCAAAGGTCATAGTGTGGAAAGTCTGTGAAAGTCTACCTGCCACTGAATAGAAATAAGTGTGGGAATGAATGTCCACATTGGGCAAGCAAGTTTGATTTGTGTTGCTACACGTTATTAGGTTGTAATCAACTTCTGTTCATTCTTTAAAATGTAGATATCTACGGATATCTGTATGTCTATATATAGATATCTATATCTCGCTATCTCATCAGTTAGTTGTTAAGTTGCACAGGCAGATTGTAGAGTCATTTTCTCTATTTTTATAGTAATCTTCATAGGCTCACAGGGCAATTCAGGTCAGAAGGGACCTCAGGAGGTCTCTAGTCCAGCTTCTTCCTTAAAGCCACCTCTGCTAGGTTGCCATCTGGTCTTGGAAACCCACCAAAGATGGCGACTACAAAACTTCTCTGAGCAACCAGTTCCACTGATTGAGTGTGTTCCATGGTAAAAATGCCTCTTTATATTCAGTCAGAACTTCTGCTTTTGCAATGTTGATGGACTAAATCCAGTTAGTTATAGTCTGATGCAAGTCTTTTCATTTTATTACCAAGCTCCTTTTTCTTATTGACTGTATGTTTTGAAAGCCTGGTTACCTTTCATTTTGCTTATCTCCAAGTAACTGACTTTTTTTTCCCTATCATAAGGCGCTCTCAAATTTGTAATGTGACTAGATTTTTTTCAGTGTACTTTTAACTGTGTTTGCATAAGACAAAATATTATCCTTTTGTGAATGAACAATAATAAGGAAAGATGAGCAAAGCCTTAGTTCTAGCAATACTGTGGAATGAGGCAGAAAGTCTGTATTTTAAGACAGCTGCTTTGGTTTACATATGCTTTTTGGGGTCCCTCTAATGGTCGGTATTGAACTTACTAAGACATGTTAAGGTTATTTGTGTTTTAATGTGCTACTTGAATTTGGAGGTGATAAAAGATTGATGTGGTTTTTTAACTTTTTCTCCTGGAAGTATTGTAAGTCTATATTCTAACCTCCCAGAAGACGCTTATTTAGTTTCCTCTAGGACGACAGTTGACTTCTTGACTTCTTTTCAATCAGGGAATAAATGCAAACTCTTAAAATTGCTAACTGGATATAAATGAGTTGCTCAATCTGTACATTCTGCTAAGTTGACCCTTGTGCTGAAGCACGAATGTGGTGTCTTGGGCTTTCATCCTCTACCTCGTTCTTCTATAGAACAGAGAATCTTTACAGAACTGACATGTTCTACGTGATAGTGCAGTTGGATTTTGATATCTTGACGTAACTTTTTTCACCTGTCCCCTTTTCTTTCAGGAGACAAATGACTCCACTGATGTATGCAGCTAGAAAAGGCTATCCTCAAGTTGTTGCTCTTCTTGTCGCTCATGGATCACACATAAATGCCCAAGATGAAAATGGATATTCAGTAAGTGATTTACTTCTGTGTATTGTAAATAATGATAAAAATTTTAAAAAGCAAGAACCCACAAACTTGTTTCTTAAGTACAGCTTCCTGGGAAATACTCATTGGTATATTCTTGTGCTTTAACACCACTTTAAGATTGTTTTGCATTATTTGTCTTGGTCTCCAAATTCTGCCATGTAAGAACTTCCGAAGGTTGCATTATTGATTGAACTTCTGTTCTTTTTTGCTCCATATGTAAACTTGGTAAAATGAACTTGGATTTTGCAGGCATTAATGTGGGCAGCACAGCATGGACATAAAAGTGTAATTTTTAAGTTGCTTGAGCTGGGAGCTGACAAAAATCTACAGACTAAGGATGAGAAAACGGCAGCAGAGCTAGCAAAAATCAATAAACATTCAGAGGTATTTAATTTAATTTCTCTTTGAAATGCAAATTCTGTGTTTTGCCTCAAAATCTGTTCATTAATTGTATAATTTTCTGTAGAAGTGTTACTTGAATAATTAAATTAGAGCAGCTAGTTGAATTCTTGTGCTATTACATCTATATAAACTTACTTTCTGTTATATCCCAACTTTTCACAGGGCTTTAAATGCTATAATGTTTTGGGAACTTTTTTTTTTCCAGAATCCTTGACTGGATTTAAAATAGAGAACAAGGGATTATTCACATTAGTAATGTTGGTATGAGAAGTAGAAAAATAACGTGTTGGGTTTTTCCTGTCTGCCAAAGTGTGTGAGAGAATGCAGATATCAAACTAATTTGCAGTGTATAGTTTCTGATTTAATTTGAAAGTGAAAAGGCTAAAGCTAAAAAGGGTGGGAGTTGGTATTGGCCATCTTCAAAATCCATTCTCGGGAGGGAAGAAGGTATATAATAATGCAAATTGGTCATCAGATCATTGGAGTGGCAGCCACTAATTATCAGTGTAAAGAGAGAGCTGCTGAAGTCAACATACCTTCATCTAAAATAAATCTGTTTACTGCTGTTACCAGATCATGCATGGTGGATCAATCAGACTGGTTTTCTGTGTATTTTGCTTTGAGTTGCGTTTACCAATTATGTGGCTTTTTGCAGTGGCTCCTCAAAAATGTATGTGAATTGTAATTCACTTTACAGCTTCTTTTTCTTTCTGTCTTTTTTCCTGCCAGACTCCAGGGCTAGGCAGAAGGAAAAATGATAACTATGCACAAAGCTGTCAGTGTAGGCTAGCAAGATCAGTGTCTGAGGCTCAGTGATCTGTTAGCTCAGGTTACTGAAAGGGGCTACAAATGCTTTCTGCCTTTGATAAATGACTTGTTCAGCAGGCTACGGCCATATAATCTTATAACACGACTTTGTCTGACATGGAGGGAATACAGGCTCCTCACACTTGAGAGGTGGGTCTTGCCTCTTGACCTG
Organism: Scopus umbretta; assembly: GCA_013400535.1. Lineage (NCBI taxonomy): Eukaryota > Metazoa > Chordata > Aves > Pelecaniformes > Scopidae > Scopus > Scopus umbretta. The sequence goes on from VZTL01016608.1 coordinate 45,918, forward strand.
TGAAGCGCTAACTTTCACACAGTTCCTGCAAAGTCTTGCAGATGGTATTGAGATATTTAATGGTCATGAGCTTCTTTCCAGCTTGGGGGTCTGCTCTTCAGGCTGTTGACAGTCCCTTGGGTTGTCATGTAGACTATGCCTGCAGAAACTCTATCTGGGAGTGAGATATTTTTCTTACTTACTGTACTGGGTTTGGCTGGGATGCAGTTATTTTTCTTCCTAACAGCCTGTATGGTGCTGTGTTGTAGGTTTGTGACCAAAACAGTGTTGAGAACACACCAGTATTTTAGCTATTGCTGAGCAGTGCTTGTGCAGCATCAAGGCTTTCTCTGTTTCTGACTCTGCCCCCCACCCCCAGCAAGTAGGTGAGGGGCGAGCAAGAGTTTGGTTGGGGGCACAGCCAGGACAGCTGACCCCACCTGACCCAAGGGACCCATACCATATAACATCATGCTCAGCAATAAAATTGTCAAGGGAGTTTTTCTGAAGTAGCCATTGCTTGGAGACTGGCTGGGCATTGGTCTGTTGATGGGAGGTGATGAGTGATTGCCTTTGCATCACTTAGGTTTTGGGTTGGGGTTTTTTTTTTTCCCTTTGTTTATTGAACTGTATGTATCTCAACCCATGATTTTTTTCTCGCTTCTACCATTCTGACTCTCCATCATCCTGCTGGAGGAGAGTGAGCGAGCAGCTGAGTAGGGGCTTATTTGCCAGCCAGAACCAACCCACCAGACATACATATATGTGTATGTGTATATGTATATAAAACCGGCTGGTCATCTGAGTGTCAGGAAAGTGGTTCCACCATTCCTTTAGGTTTATTGAGGTTCTACTTGTTTAGCTGGATTTTCTAGTAACTATCTCAAAACTCACACAAGGCAGTTAAGTTTCTGGAATCCATCACTGATGCATAGTGATGTCTGGCAGAAGGTGTGCTTCTTTAATCAGTTGAAAGAATCCCTGTCTGTCAGATGTAGTTAACTTCGACTGTCCATTGTAAAGTGATAAATATTGGGTCCATATATGCACTGGAAATGGAGACATTAAAATAGTCATATGCCTCATGCTCTTTAGACAACTTATTCCCATGAATATATAGAACTCTTGTCTACAAACCACACAAATGAGTATGTTGGTGTATTGCTGCTTCTGTAGTGACAGGTGATAACTTTTTTATGCCACATTACATATACTGGTTTTCTCTGCATCAGTCCATCATTGTGCTGGAATTTGGTTAATTCAGAAATGCTCTTGATAAACTCTGTGGGCTTAGTCTTAACTCCTCGTTACAGTTACATGATTTAGAGAAAACAACGTGGCAGATGTTTCATGTTCCCTGTAAGTAGTAATTTATGATAGAACTCTTTGTAGTCTTACTCCTGTGTATTTATGCATTTTGAGTTTGAATAATAATTAATTCATTGTGACTCTTCCAGATTTATAGTTTACTTTCTTTGGCTGCAAATCACTTGCAAGGGAAATACCATGAAACGATTAAGCAAGAGGCTATCTACAAATTTCTGACAGCTGTCCCTGACCACAGAGCTGGGTAAATACAGTCATAGTGTAATTTTAGCTTATAAACATTCCTAAGAGATTGTATTTGTTCATATCAATGATTAAGTTGTACTGATACGTATTGCGTATTGTTTGGAGCACTACCAAGAGTCCAGAGTAAGTATATTAATGTACTATTAATTTTTCAAGATTGCAAAGTTCCTTTGCGTTATAAGCAAAGAGCATGCTCTAGATCTTTCCTTCCTCTCACTTGGTGTAAAGTGTAGTAGAGCCAACATCCAGTGTCACTTCAGTTCATCTCAGCTCTCAATTGGTATGCTCCCCTATTGGATACTCCTTGTTGTGTGGTTGTCTCCATTTGAGGTTAAATTTTTGATGCTTTCACTGAATGCCTCTTTTCAGCTTCATGCCATCAGGAAGAGCTACGCCCTTTTCTTTTTTTCTGGATACATGAGAGTCAAAATGAAGTACAAACACCAGTTAAGCTCTAGAACTTTTTGCATAGCATGCCCCTGACCCTGTAGCTTGTAGGTATCCTATGACTGAAATTAGTCCCTGCTTCAGCAACTTTGAAGACCTCTGTTATGGTTTCATCCCAGAACATGTTGGCTAAGAAGTCCTCAACAAACCATCCACTTGCCTCCTTAAGCTGCATGGTCTTGAGAAAACAACTTCGAGTGCCCATAGTCTGTTCTGGTTGGTCAGATTGATTCTTTATGTCCTCACTTAGCTAGGTCATGCTGAATTTAAAATGCCCTAGTTTTGTATCACTAGGCTGATGGCACTTCACTAGGTAGCAGTTCACATTGAGGTAGTCACAGTCTCAGGCAAAGTACCTCAGTTTGGACAAAGCTTCGCCAGGTTCTGTTGCTAGATGAATGTATATGTCAGTGAGATTTTTATTCTCTGATGCTTCAACCACAGTCGTCTTAGAGGTCCTTCTTGGAACAGAGGGGTGAAGGCTTTGCACAGTAAAATCAATTATCTATGCTGTCCTCTTTTTTTCTTGCACCTTACTACTCATAGATTCCTGAAGGCATTGTTCTGGGCATATCTCCCCATCTATGAACCAGGTCTCCCATGGGATCTGTCTGCTCCTTGACGATCGTGTTTCAAGTCCCTGTATACTTGCCATGAAAGTGACGTTCTTTTAAATAGTTTGGTCTTCTAGTACTCTTCACAAAGATTCATATTCCTAGACAGAGTCTGTACTTAATGACATCAGTGTTAGAACAGATCTCTCACTATTTTTAATAGGTTTAGGTTATTTAGGAAGTTTTCCAGGCTTTTTCTGATATAAGGAAATAAACTAATACTATGCAGCAGTTATCCAAATGGATTTTGTGCTGTTGAAACCCGACAGTGTCTAGAAGACATTCTGCCAGTGTCTGGGTAATCTTGATAAGCTTTTAAAATAAGACAGTGAAATCCTGAAGCCCACTTAAAAAACTTTGTGGCAGGCAGATGCCTAGCTGTGCAAATGTATAAGCACTTCTTGGGCTTCCAGGATTTTACAATGTTTCAGTAGTCTCTAAAATCTACTGGTTTTCTCTGCATCAGATGAACAACTGATTTGTTTGTATGAATAGGCATTTCTGTCAAGCTCAAGGATTTTATATTAACAATAGCTAGTTCTGATGTTTTATAACTTTGAGCATTTCTGGTAATTAGTAGAACTCTTGGTTTCAGGAAGCAGTCCCCTGAAGTATCCCAGAAGTCTGGCTGTTAAACACCTGTTCTTACAAAAATAGCTCATCCGTTTCCACACACATGCATACCCACCCCCTAGTGAGTTGTGTTTTATCATCTAGTGATAGCCAAGAGGTACACTGATACCTGTGTTTACTCCATCATACTCCCTCGAGCTGAATGAGCTTCCTTCCTGCCATTTGCCTCCGTAGTTTTCATCATAGGCATTGCCAGTTGTCTTCTCAAGTCCCTGTTCTCTTAACTGCTCCTAATGCATCATCTGGTACTGGGTATCAACTGTGTCCCACCATGCAGGGTCAGTGAGTATATATAACTTGTCATTCCTGCTGTTGTCGTCCTTTTATCATCTTTAGGTAGTGAGTGTAGCTTGAGTCATTGCTGTCTGCCATCCTAATTAGACAATTGTCCTGGCTTTAGAGCCCTGGACTATACTATACCTCTTGGGAATTTGCTTTCTTCAGCTCCTGGATTAGGTCCTTTTCTGGTTCAGGGGCTTTCGAGTTATTGTCTGGATGCTGAATAGCTCTTTCTTTGATCCTGGGAAAAAAATGTCCTTTCCTCGCACCTTTAGCAGAACCAGAAGTCTTGAGTTACCCAAGGACTCCCCAAACCCTTGCAAACTGGGCACTTTGAATGCCTGAATAAAAAGATTTCATCACTGGAGCTCATTCACACACTGTCTCCTCTTGCCAGTTGATGGGCATTGGCTGTACATACAACATTTGGATATGAATTGCTTACTTCAGAGACTGGTTGTTGCTCTCTGTGCATTGCGGGGGGCAATCAGGCAGAGGATATCACAGTTCACAACTTCGTGGTAGGGATGATGGCTTTAAGCTCTATTAAAATTATTTTAAACTCTTTTTATATTTTGCCTACTGACAGAAGGCATGCTCGCAGTATTGTTGACTTGTTACAGTGTGGAAGTTGCATAAACTCCTTCATATGTGATTTAGGGTGTCCATCCTCATAAAGGGATAAGTATACTTAAATACCAGAAATCCTGGAATGAAGATTGTGAATGTGCAAACCTGAAATATTATCTTATGTATTCAGAACAATTTTTAGAGAGGTTTTTTGGGGGATTTTTGTGGGGGGTGGTGGTGCTTGCTTGCTTTTTTTTCTTTTCTTTTTTCTTTTTTCTTTTTTTTTCTTTTTTCTTTTTTTTTTCTTTTTTTTTTTTCTTTTTTCTTTTTTCTTTTTTTTCTTTTTTCTTTTTAAATTTTAATAGGAGCCCTTTAAGTCTTTGATGTGAAAAGGGGGGCAAACCTTCATTTCAGGCCCTACAATAAGACAGAGCAAACTATCTCTTAACTCAGGGTTTTGGCAAAGGGCAAAGGATTCACTGTAGCAATTGCATTAGTCCTTTCTGCATTACGCACAACTTACTTTTTGGTTTAATTCTGTTCATTACAGTTGTTCATCTGATTGTTGAAAGCTGTTTAGATCTTTTTTTCCCTTATATTTGTATATCTTTTGGTAGGGCAGGGAATTAAAATTGGTAGTTTACATTCACTTATAAATGTTAAACTCTGAACCTACAGTGGGTTATGTTACTTCCTCAGTCTACCTTCTGAAGAGTAGTCTTCTGACAACAAATTTCTTACCGGACTAACTTCTGCTATCTTTAATTATAGACATTCCTGTTTTCTTGATAACCTTTTTTTGGTTTAAATGGAACCAGAAGGGTAACAGCTGTGGGCTGAATCCAATTTATATGAATGTTATCTGATAAGAATACAGTTATCTTCATTAACCCCACTTCCCAATTTTTCAGGCTTTTGCAACCCAACTTTAAGGTTCAGTTGGAATATTTTGCTACTTAAAATGACATCTATTTATGAAATCATTCCTTTTAGGCTCAGTTCAACGCATTAGACAGAAAAGACATTTATATAGGATGATTTTGATAGATTAGATTGTACCCCATGGTGCTTATGAGATATTACTGTCATCAGTGAGTGTATACAAACTTTAGGTTGCTCCCCAGTGCTTTGTCTGAAGAGCTTTTCTGTAATATTTTCTGGATGTCTTTTTTTTTT